>JZKD02S1977786.1:40101-62162 GCA_000966675.3 Picea glauca | reverse complement strand
AGAGAGAGAGAGAGAGAGAGAGAGAGAGAGAGTACATAAGAAGATCCTAGAGAGAGAAGAGAATTGGTGCGCTCCTCTTGACCACATCTCTTCACAATAATGAACAAGAATGAGTATGAATTGAATGATTATAAATGAAGGACTCTCTCTCTCTCTCTCTCTTCTATATATATGAGAGGAAAGGGATACCAACAAGACATATTTGGATCGATTCCCTTTCAATCAACCTACAATAACACATGTAGGTTCACACATGTGGAGCATTTCTCTCCAATGGTACAAATTTTAAGCTCCAAGGTGAAGTCATCAACATGCAAGGATCCAAATACAAGGGCACTCTACGAGGTATGTCTAATGGTCCTCCAACAAGCTTGTTGGAGGACCGTTAGACATACCTCATAGAGTGCCCTTGATTAAGTCATGCACTCCATTGGGTCCACTCCCATTACAAGAACATTATTACAACCTATGAATCCTCAAGCTAACTCCAAGTCTCTATGCAAGTATTCAAGATAACATGTGTTGTTTAGGGCCCAATTCCCTCCTACAAGATGAAAAATGTTCCCCCCCTAGGTAAGGTTTTCTCCAATCAAGTAACCATATCCATGTTTCCATCATGTATAATGCCACCAAATATATCAAGAGATCTCCAACACCTTAAGGAATAATAACATGCAAGCATCCAACGAAGATCAAACAACCAATAAGTAAGTCATATCCTATGTGCAAATCCATCACATACCATCTAAGGGATGATCATACACCATGTACCCAAAATATCATGAAGCACACCCAAACATGGTGTAAACACTTTTAAAATAACCTTGAAAGCTAACACTCCCTCTTTAAGAGGAAATTATTTTCACCAACACTCTATCACTCCCTCTACAACTCCACCAAATATGTCATCTACAAGTTAGTACTTGTTGCAAACAAGGAATCAACTACTATCTCTTGAAAAGAAATTGTCAACCAATGTATCACAAAATATCGACCCTCCTAAGAATACTAAATAACTATGAATATTAAGGAACATAACCTTAGATCATAAAAAACTTACCAAAATCCATCATCTCTCAAGTCAACATCATGGGCCAAAATCAACAGACACCACATCATGAGTTGTCTATAACATCCTATAAAAATAATCACACCTCCATACAAGATCAATACAGGTGGATCACATCTATCAAAGTCACAAAGATGGAAGACCACACAAATCAAATCCTCAATCCTAAAATACAAATATCATTGTATAGGTAAAAACCCATTCAAGGCCATCAAAAACTTGTCAACATGAGAATCCTTCTCATGCACCTCAAAACCTCTGACAGTTGAACCAACGTGAACTGGGTAATCTCCCTCATCCCGAAAGAGTCCTAAAACAAGAGTAACATCATGATCAACTCCCTTTGTATGAGAGAATNAGAGAGAGAGAGTACATAAGAAGATCCTAGAGAGAGAAGAGAATTGGTGCGCTCCTCTTGACCACATCTCTTCACAATAATGAAAAAGAATGAGTTATGAATTGAATGATTATAAATGAAGGACTCTCTCTCTCTCTCTTCTATATATATGAGAGGAAAGGGATGCCAAAAATACATATTTGGATCGATTCCCTTTCAATCAACCTACAATAACACATGTAGGCTCACACATGTGGAGCATTTCTCTCCAATGGTACAAATTTTAAGCTCCAAGGTGATATCATCAACATGCAAGGATCCAAATGCAAGGGCACTCTACGAGGTATGTCTAATGGTCATCCAACAAGCTTATTGGAGGACCGTTAGAAATACCTCATAGAGTGTCCTTGATTAAGCCATGCACTCCATTGGGTCCACTCCCCTTACAAGAACATTATTACAACCTATGAATCCTCGAGATAACTCCAAGTCTCCATGCAAGTATTCAAGATAACATGTGTTGTTTAGGGCCCAATTCCCTCCTATAGGATGAAAAATGTTCCCCCCCTAGGTAAGGTTTTCTCCAATCAAGTAAACATATCCATGTTTCCATCATGTATAATGCCACCAAATCTATCAAGAGATCTCCAACACCTTAAGGAACAATATCATGCAAGCATCCAACAGAGATCAAACAACCAATAAGTAAGTCATATCCTATGTGCAAATCCATCACATACCATCTATGGGATAATCATACACCATGTACCCAAAATATCATGAAGCACACCCAAACATGGTGTAAACACTTTTAAAATAACTCTGAAAGCTAACACTCCCTCTTTACGAGGAAATTATTTTCACCAACACTCTATCACTCCCTCTACAACTCCACCAAATATGTCATCTACAAGTTAGTACTTGTTGCAAACAAGGAATCAACTACTATCTCTTGAAAAGAAATTGTCAACCAATGTATCACAAAATATCGACCCTCCTAAGAATACTAAATAACTATGAATATTAAGGAACATAACCTTAGATCATAAAAAACTTACCAAAATCCATCATCTCTCAAGTCAACATCATGGGCCAAAATCAACAGACACCACATCATGAGTTGTCTATAACATCCTATAAAAATAATCACACCTCCATACAAGATCAATACAGGTGGATCACATCTATCAAAGTCACAAAGATGGAAGACCACACAAATCAAATCCTCAATCCTAAAATACAAATATCATTGTATAGGTAAAAACCCATTCAAGGCCATCAAAAACTTGTCAACATGAGAATCCTTCTCATGCACCTCAAAACCTCTGACAGTTGAACCAACGTGAACTGGGTAATCTCCCTCATCCCGAAAGAGTCCTAAAACAAGAGTAACATCATGATCAACTCCCTTTGTATGAGAGAATCTAACAACC
Organism: Picea glauca; assembly: GCA_000966675.3. NCBI lineage: Eukaryota > Viridiplantae > Streptophyta > Pinopsida > Pinales > Pinaceae > Picea > Picea glauca. The sequence continues at coordinate 59,323 of JZKD02S1977786.1, read as the reverse complement.
ATGCCCCTATACTCTGGAATACTCCCATCAATGGAAAATCCAAAGTCATCCTAAGAATATTTCTCCATTAAGGTATCACAACTCTCTTCCTCAAGACAACTAGAAGACTCATGAATGAAAAAAATCAATGCAATATGACTAGCGTATCCCCTAGGATGTATACTCGACGTCATTGAATATTTGGGTGCTCCTACATGCTAACTATCCTCCTTAAACCTAGATGACTCATCCAACCTCTCACTGGAATGTAAAAGTGTCACTAGATCAACAAATAACTAGTAAAGACTCCCTTTTCTCACCCCTCTAATTAAATTCCTCTTGATATGTATTGTACCTAAGGAGAATAATATGGGGTACCAAAGGGGATAATGAATGTAACTATAGTCATGTAATAGGCCCAATTTATAGTTGATGGGTAATATGGGGTACCTAGGGAGGCATGCAAGGGGATAATGAATGTAATGTGTCCATAATCATGGAATAGGCCCACTTGGTAGTTGATGGGTAACAAATAGACCCACTAGGTAGTTAGAAAAACTAATATAACAATAAAGTGTAGTTGACATAAACCCTTAAAAAATACTCATAAGAAAATACAAATACAAGAGTATCATTATATTGGATATGTTGGATTATTTGTATTGTAGCAAACATGCCCTGTGGAGTGATTCCTTCCATAAGGAGTAATTGTGGTGTTACCCTACCTTAAGGGTTCTTATATGTATTCTTTTTTTGTTTATAGTGTGAATGCATTTGATATTTATCAAGTTAAGGGGTTATTATAAAAATTAAGGGTTTATCCTTTATATCTAATATGTTATCTACCAAGGTTTACTATAAGTGGTATAAGATCTCTTTCTTGGGCACAAAGTGGAGGATTTTTTTTTCTTTATGCAATTTTTTCACAAGAAAAAGAGGATGGTATCATATAGATCAATTTCTATGTAGAACTTGAAGAAATTAGCTATAGATCTAAGTTTATCTCGAAAAAAAATCCAAGTTAAAAAAATCATCCAAATGAGAGTCTGAGAAGTGAAGTTATCATTGATTTGAAATCAATGGTTTTAGGGTTTTCCTGGTGATGATTGCACATATTGCGGGTTAGATATCTTTTGATAGAGTGCCCAAATTTCATTCAAACGAGTGTCAATAGATGCAAAGTTGCCTTGGCATTTCACGATTGTTTCCATAATATCCAATCAAATAAGTATTGCAGAAATTATGATTNGAGGAAATTATTTTCACCAACACTCTATCACTCCCTCTACAACTCCACCAAATATGTCATCTACAAGTTAGTACTTGTTGCAAACAAGGAATCAACTACTATCTCTTGAAAAGAAATTGTCAACCAATGTATCACAAAATATCGACCCTCCTAAGAATACTAAATAACTATGAATATTAAGGAACATAACCTTAGATCATAAAAAACTTACCAAAATCCATCATCTCTCAAGTCAACATCATGGGCCAAAATCAACAGACACCACATCATGAGTTGTCTATAACATCCTATAAAAATAATCACACCTCCATACAAGATCAATACAGGTGGATCACATCTATCAAAGTCACAAAGATGGAAGACCACACAAATCAAATCCTCAATCCTAAAATACAAATATCATTGTATAGGTAAAAACCCATTCAAGGCCATCAAAAACTTGTCAACATGAGAATCCTTCTCATGCACCTCAAAACCTCTGACAGTTGAACCAACGTGAACTGGGTAATCTCCCTCATCCCGAAAGAGTCCTAAAACAAGAGTAACATCATGATCAACTCCCTTTGTATGAGAGAATTTAACAACCATGCCCTATACTCTGGAATACTCCCATCAATGGAAAATCCAAAGTAATCCTAAGAATATTTCTCCATTAAGGTATCACAACTCTCTTCCTAAAGACAACTAGAAGACTCATGGATGGAAAAAATCAATGCAATATGACTAGCGTATCCCCTAGGATGTATACACGACCTCATTGAATATTTGGGTGCTCCTACATACTAACGATCCTCCTTAAACCTAGATGACTCATCCAACCTCTCACTGGAATGTAAAAGTGTCACTAGATCAACAAATAACTAGTAAAGACCCCCTTTTCTCACCCCTCTAATTAAATTCCTCAGGATATGTATTGTACCTAAGGAGGATAATATGGGGTACCAAAGGGGATAATGAATGTAACCATAATCATGTAATAGGCCCACTTTATAGTTGATGGGTAATATGGGGTACCTAGGGAGGCATCCAAGGGGATAATGAATGTAATGTGTCCATAATCATGGAATAGGCCCACTTGGTAGTTGATGGGTAACAAATAGACCCACTAGGTAGTTAGAAAAAATAATATAACAATAAAGTGTAGTTGACATAGACCCTTAAAAATACTCATAAGAAAATACAAATACGGGAGTATCATTATATTGGATATGTTGGATTATTTGTATTGTAGCAAACATGCCTTGTGGAGTGATTCCTTCCATAAGGAGTAATTGTGGTGTTACCCTACCTTAAGGGTTCTTCTATGTATTCTTTTGTTGTTTATAGTGTGAATGCATTTGATATTTATCAAGTTAAGGGGTTATTATAAAAATTAAGGGTTTATCCTTTATATCTGATATGTTATCTACCAAGGTTTACTATAAGTGGTATAAGATCTCTTTCTTGGGCACAAAGTGGAGGATTTTTTTTTCTTTATGCAGTTTTTTCACAAGAAAAATAGGATGGTATCATATAGATCAATTTCTATGTAGAACTTGAAGAAATTAGCTATAGATCTAAGTTTATCTCGAAAAAAATATCCAAGTTAAAAAAATCATCCAAATGAGAGTCTGAGAAGTGAAGTTATCATTGATTTGAAATCAATGGTTTTAGGGTTTTCCTGGTGATGATTGCACAGATTGTGGGTTAGATATCTTTTGATAGAGTGCCAAAATTTCATTCAAACTAGTTCCAATAGATGCAAAGTTGCCATGGAATTTCACGATTGTTTCCATAATATCCAATCAAATAAGTATTGCAGAAATTATGATTATTTTAAATTTGTTGCCTCAAAACCCTAGTCACATAAAGGAGCTCCATTGAAAAGTAAGTTCTTTCTTCAAAAACTTAGTTCTATTTTTTGGGTTATAACAAGGAGGATGCTTTTTATGTGAAAAGGTGATGATCCTAGAATTGAAGAATTCATAAAGTACCAAAAGTCATTATGGAAAAAGAGGTGGAAAGTTGGTCTACACTATGGTTTCAAAGAAGACGATGCCATATGGTGGCAGTCATTTGACTTTAACAAGATGATGGAATTATTCAATGAAGCATAAGAACAAATAATTTTAGACAGGTGATGTCATGTGGTAAAGAATGACAAAGAAAACACTAAGAGTTTATTTTTGTATACAAACTTTCTATTACAAGTTAATGAATGTATTCAATAAGAGGAGGCCATTGTTTCTATAAAACCTAACAGTAAGCATAAAGTTCATCAATGTTAAATTGGATAAAAGATTGCGAGTCCCCACAAAGCATATTCAAAGCACATAGGTTGAGGATGAGAATGTTCAAATTTTTGAAATTTGAAGATTACTATGGATAAATATGTGTTGCATTCAGATTTTCATGCTATACATATGGATGGTGGATATTACTTTTAAATAGCATTGGATAAACTCAATTGGTATAGTTAACATTAATATGAAAAATAAGTTTTTGAATTTTTTGTATAAAAAATATAAAATCATTTTGCAAGATATTTCTCTTAACAAACAAGAAGGGCCTAAGGGGTTGCCTCAAGAAGTCCTTGTAGAGAAACTAATTGTAGTACCTATTGACACATTAGATGAAGAGTTTGAGGTTGAATTAAAAGAAGATCCTATAGAAGCACATAGAAAAAATCCCTAGGAAGGGAATAAAAATGAAGAAAAGGTTGAGCTAAATGACTCAAAATAACCACGTGTTGAAGAGTCAAAGAAATAAGAATCGATAGCTAAGGTGTTGTATATCGTCACCCACACCACCTATAGACACAACATTCTTTTGACTCATGATTTGTCACCTACTATAAGAGCTCGCAAAGAGTTGTGAAGCCTATATATATTTTATATATATTTTAATAATTATAATAGGCAAAGTCCCTTAGGAGAAAACACTCAAAGATAAAGTCCTTGCATGACATTCTTTTTCTCAACATTTTTGCATTGTATCAGTTTTAGTTTGAGGCATCATTTCAATATGGCATTTAAAATTAGCATCTTAATGATTCCTAGCATCCTATGATATTTTATGAATGAATAATTAAGGGTTATATATATATATATCTGTGTGTGTGTGTGTGTGGATCATGGGTTAAAGGCTTATATGAAACACTAGTTTGTATAGCTAGTAAGTGCGTTGTGTGGCAGTTTTAAAAGGCATAAAACTTGTGATGAAAATGAAATTTGATAAGTTACAAAGGCACTTGGTTCTCTTCTCAGCATTATGATGTAGCATTGATTGACAACATTGATATCAAAGAATTTATTTATTTGCGAAAGGCTATGATCCTTGGTTTTCCTACATGGTTATATACCTAATGAATTAAAAGTTTAAAATTTTATTACTCATACATAACATGGTATTCAAGGTATAACGAGCTTGAAGTTTAGAGTGGCATAAATATTTTGAAGAGTTATATGGAGTTTGATTTCAAGCTTGAACATAACATATATATGTTATGGAGCAAATTGTGTATATTATGGCCGGATATAAGTTAAGGGCTCGTTGGATTTATAAACAATATTCATGTATTGCTATGACATAGTTTGAATAGTTGATATGGGTTGGGATATCAACATATGAATTGATGAACTGGCCATGCATTCAGTTTGAGAGGACGTGGGAATTAATGTTGTCAGGCCCGCACTTTACCACCTTTGGCATGGCTAGGGTTCTCATTATTTGGGTTTTGGTTTCGATTGTGTAGAGGGAGTTGTGCTTTGACTTGAGAAACCGACTTTACTATTTGTTGCTACAACCGTCTCAAGCCCCACGAGGTGGTATAAATCAACCACATAGACAAGGTAAGTACTCACAAATCTTTTGAGAATATTCTGTAAGTAAATTTGTTGCTAAATGAATTAGTTTTGGCTCTGGTTAGTTGGTAATGAGTGTAAAAGTTTTTCTCCCCTTGGATTTCACTCATAAGAATTCGTTTGGAAAGAGAAATTCTTGAAGCAATTGGTTACTGTGGAATGCAATTCGTGGGTTTTCAATTTACAAGAATGATTATGGTTTTTTTATCCTCTTGTATATATGTTGCTTCTCTCTAGTTCACATAATCTTTTTCCACTGTGTGTATTCTTGGAAGATGTTTTAATTTTAAGAGAAAGGGGGTTATAAGGAAAATGGGTTGAACCCATCATTGATACGTTAGAACAAGCAAAAGATTGATGTGGGTTCAAACCTGAACTTGTTTTTAACTATAATTTGATGTTAACCTTTTGTTCGTGGGTGGAAAGAACGTATTCTATTCCCAACACTTATCTTACTCTCCGTTTAAATGATTCTAGCTTATGCGAATGAACTTATTGGCCACATGTTGTCTAGTTGTTTCCTTGGTTGTTTCGACTGAGATTATTCTTTGATACAACCCATGTCCATTTTGGCTCTCACATTCAATTGTAACTCAGTTTTAAACCCATGATCTACATATCACAGTAATGGGTATCATTTTTTGGTTTTGATAATGGAAAGAGCACATTACAAGCTCAACATTGACCCTCCTCTTTGTCAAAATATTTTGGCCATGCACCATTAGTTCTCTCCTTGGATATAAGTATAAACCTATCGATTGAGTTTGATTTCAGATTGGCTCACATACCCAACTTTACTCTACTCACAAATGGTCATGATTATGTGGAATTGGTATACCAAAGTAATTGGTATTGGTTGAGTTATATGTCAGTTATTGGTTTTCTATTCATACAATGTTTTGTGGAGGATTGAGTCGATTCCAGTCAAAGATAAATGATAATTGGTTTGACAATGGAAATAAAAGACATGCCAACTGAGTTAAATTTTATTTTATGACATAAACTTTACACTTTTCCCCTCATTATTTATATCATGTTTCATACATTTATTCCCTTTTATCCTGATCATTTATATTTCCTTTTCCATGATCTTTGTCCCTTGTTTATGTAATTAAAGGATATTTTGAAATTTTTATACACAACATGGTACACAAAGAAGCATTTTGAGAGGATTTATGGGCACTATTGTAAACCCATATTTATGGCTTTCATATTCCTCCCAAATCTCTTAATAGTGTACGACTTACTTGAACAAATTGACATATTTTGAGTGGGCATGTTTATTTGGTTGTTGCAAATTCTTTTATACACAATTTTTTTAGTATATGATATATTGTGAAGACAATGGTTTGTGAGCATAGTCATTAAATTGAGAAGTAGCTTGGGGATTTTCTTAAAAGAGTTATATGTTGATTGTTTTTTTGGTTCTGTAATGGAAAAAGTGTACAAGTCTAAAAGATATGTATAAGAACGTTGACTGAGTTTAAATGTTGAACATGAATTTTCATTCATTCCTTTCATTATGTGTCACTTTTCGCAAAATACACCCCTTTAATTTTCAAAAGAGATGTAGATTGTTCATATCTAGAGAGGTTTTCAAGAAATATTCAGTTCAGATTTTGAAAGTTGAAATAAAAATATAGGTGTTGGTTGAATTTTGGATTTTCTTCCATATTGTGCCCTATTCTAGTTCCATTTCTTGCTTTTATGCTTGAATTACTGTGTTATATTCAAAGCCATAACTAATTCATATTTAACAAATTTGTAATGAATGTTTATTATGTTGTGTCTTGTATTTTACTTAAATAATTTTCCACTAATTGAAATGATGATGGCAATTAGATGAGATTTTTCAACAAAGGGAGTAACAAAAGAGGAAATAGCGGAAACAAAAGAAGAAGAGGAATAATACCAAATTTATTTTGGCAACAAGGGAGGTACAATAGGATGAGATTTCCCATTCACTTTGATGCTGATTTGGATGAATTTAATCAACTAGTACAAACTGGTTACTTGAACCTTGGTGGACAACTTGCCTTATCCCAACCCCCAACTCCTCCTAGTGCACCTATGCATCCACACCCCATCATTATGGACTTTCCTAAGCGCCCTTTCCTCCTCCTCCTCTTCCTCTTCATATGACATCACTTGTTGCATCAACTTCCCCCATGTCCCATTCTCCTCCTAAATATTGTAGAGTGCCTCCCCATGACCTCTATATAGACAAAAGAAAGAAACAAATTACCTCTCCTAACATTGAGGCATCCCAATCCTCTTCTATACATTCTAAATAACATTAAACAAAAGAAGACAGTGGAAAAAGAGAAATTACCTTCAGTGACATGCACCCTGAAATAGTTAAGTTGAATGAGAAAAAGTCTTATTATGAAGACTTTCTCAATCTTAGACCATATGTGTCAAAAGGTAGAAAAGAAAGAGAAGAATTTTTCAAAAATAAATATCCCCACCTTTTTAAATTTGTATCATGACATTTCTATTCTAGACACTTGATACATTATTTGGGATAGACAACAAGCATATGATATTGTTTTTGAAAACTTTAAATATCATATCATTTTGGCATTTTGGGAGACACAAATGTTTGCTAATTTGGTATATTTTGGATGTGTGTCCTACTTTGATACATTTCATGTTGTTGATATATATATATATATATATATATATATATATATATATATATATATATATATAGTCAATTCATTTTGGGAGTTACCAGGAAATATCTGGGAAATAAAGGAACGAAGACCTAGTGGGACCCCACCTATTATATAAATATATATTACCCTTATAATAAATAAAGTTGTCTTCTCTTAAATAAATTTAATTAACTTATTATACAAAAATTAGTTGAACTACCCAACTAATTTATGAAGGTATAAAATAAGGAGAGCAAGACAAAGAAGCATGAGAAAACAGAGACACAAAACTTTTGATNATGCACCTCAAAACCTCTGACAGTTGAACCAACGTGAACTGGGTAATCTCCCTCATCCCGAAAGAGTCCTAAAACAAGAGTAACATCATGATCAACTCCCTTTGTATGAGAGAATTTAACAACCATGCCCTATACTCTGGAATACTCCCATCAATGGAAAATCCAAAGTAATCCTAAGAATATTTCTCCATTAAGGTATCACAACTCTCTTCCTAAAGACAACTAGAAGACTCATGGATGGAAAAAATCAATGCAATATGACTAGCGTATCCCCTAGGATGTATACACGACCTCATTGAATATTTGGGTGCTCCTACATACTAACGATCCTCCTTAAACCTAGATGACTCATCCAACCTCTCACTGGAATGTAAAAGTGTCACTAGATCAACAAATAACTAGTAAAGACCCCCTTTTCTCACCCCTCTAATTAAATTCCTCAGGATATGTATTGTACCTAAGGAGGATAATATGGGGTACCAAAGGGGATAATGAATGTAACCATAATCATGTAATAGGCCCACTTTATAGTTGATGGGTAATATGGGGTACCTAGGGAGGCATCCAAGGGGATAATGAATGTAATGTGTCCATAATCATGGAATAGGCCCACTTGGTAGTTGATGGGTAACAAATAGACCCACTAGGTAGTTAGAAAAAATAATATAACAATAAAGTGTAGTTGACATAGACCCTTAAAAATACTCATAAGAAAATACAAATACGGGAGTATCATTATATTGGATATGTTGGATTATTTGTATTGTAGCAAACATGCCTTGTGGAGTGATTCCTTCCATAAGGAGTAATTGTGGTGTTACCCTACCTTAAGGGTTCTTCTATGTATTCTTTTGTTGTTTATAGTGTGAATGCATTTGATATTTATCAAGTTAAGGGGTTATTATAAAAATTAAGGGTTTATCCTTTATATCTGATATGTTATCTACCAAGGTTTACTATAAGTGGTATAAGATCTCTTTCTTGGGCACAAAGTGGAGGATTTTTTTTTCTTTATGCAGTTTTTTCACAAGAAAAATAGGATGGTATCATATAGATCAATTTCTATGTAGAACTTGAAGAAATTAGCTATAGATCTAAGTTTATCTCGAAAAAAATATCCAAGTTAAAAAAATCATCCAAATGAGAGTCTGAGAAGTGAAGTTATCATTGATTTGAAATCAATGGTTTTAGGGTTTTCCTGGTGATGATTGCACAGATTGTGGGTTAGATATCTTTTGATAGAGTGCCAAAATTTCATTCAAACTAGTTCCAATAGATGCAAAGTTGCCATGGAATTTCACGATTGTTTCCATAATATCCAATCAAATAAGTATTGCAGAAATTATGATTATTTTAAATTTGTTGCCTCAAAACCCTAGTCACATAAAGGAGCTCCATTGAAAAGTAAGTTCTTTCTTCAAAAACTTAGTTCTATTTTTTGGGTTATAACAAGGAGGATGCTTTTTATGTGAAAAGGTGATGATCCTAGAATTGAAGAATTCATAAAGTACCAAAAGTCATTATGGAAAAAGAGGTGGAAAGTTGGTCTACACTATGGTTTCAAAGAAGACGATGCCATATGGTGGCAGTCATTTGACTTTAACAAGATGATGGAATTATTCAATGAAGCATAAGAACAAATAATTTTAGACAGGTGATGTCATGTGGTAAAGAATGACAAAGAAAACACTAAGAGTTTATTTTTGTATACAAACTTTCTATTACAAGTTAATGAATGTATTCAATAAGAGGAGGCCATTGTTTCTATAAAACCTAACAGTAAGCATAAAGTTCATCAATGTTAAATTGGATAAAAGATTGCGAGTCCCCACAAAGCATATTCAAAGCACATAGGTTGAGGATGAGAATGTTCAAATTTTTGAAATTTGAAGATTACTATGGATAAATATGTGTTGCATTCAGATTTTCATGCTATACATATGGATGGTGGATATTACTTTTAAATAGCATTGGATGAACTCAATTGGTATAGTTAATATTAATATGAAAAATAAGTTTTTGAATTTTTTGTATAAAAAATAGAAAATCATTTTACAAGATATTTCTCTTAACAAACAAGAAGGGCCTAAGGGGTTGCCTCAAGAAGTCCTTGCAAGGAAACTAATTGTAGTACCTATTGACACATTAGATGAAGAGTTTGAGGTTGAATTAAAAGAAGATCCTATAGAAGCACATAGAAAAAATCCCTAGGAAGGGAATAAAAAGGAAGAAAAGGTTGAGCTAAATGACTCAAAATAACTACATGTTGAAGAGTCAAAGAAATAAGAATCGATAGCTAAGGTGTTGTATATCGTCACCCACACCACCTGTAGACACAACATTCTGTTGACTCATGATTTGTTACCTACTATAAGAGCTCGCAAAGAGTTGTGAAGCCTATATATATTTTATATATATTTTTAATAATTATAATAGGCGGGGTCCCTTAGGAGAAAACACTTGAAGATAAAGTCCTTGCATGACATTCTTTTTCTCAGCATTTTTGCATTGTATCAGTTTTAGTTTGAGGCATCATTTCAATATGGCATTTAAAATTAGTGTCTTAATGATTCCTAGCATCCTATGATATTTTATGAATGAATAATTAATGGTTATATATATATATATATATATATGTTTGGATCATGGGTTAAAGGCTTATATGAAACACTAGTTTGTATAGCTATTAAGTGTGTTGTGTGGCAGTTTTAAAAGGCATAAAACTTGTGATGAAAATGAAATTTGATAAGTTACAAAGGCACTTGGTTCTCTTCTAAGCATTATGGTGTAGCATTGATTGAAAACATTGATATCAAAGAATTTATTTATTTGCGAAAGGCTATGATACTTGGTTTTCCTACATGGTTATATACCTAATGAATTAAAAGTTTAAAATTTTATTACTCATACATAACATGGTATTCAAGGTATAACGAGCTTGAAGTTTAGAGTGGCATAAATATTTTGAAGAGTTATATGGAGTTTGATTTCAAGCTTGAACATAACATATATATGTTATGGAGCAAATTGTGTATATTATGGCCGGATATAAGTTAAGGGCTCGTTGGATTTATAAACAATATTCATGTATTGCTATGACATAGTTTGAATAGTTGATATGGGTTGGGATATCAACATATGAATTGATGAACTGGCCATGCATTCAGTTTGAGAGGACGTGGGAATTAATGTTGTCAGGCCCGCACTTTACCACCTTTGGCATGGCTAGGGTTCTCATTATTTGGGTTTTGGTTTCGATTGTGTAGAGGGAGTTGTGCTTTGACTTGAGAAACCGACTTTACTATTTGTTGCTACAACCGTCTCAAGCCCCACGAGGTGGTATAAATCAACCACATAGACAAGGTAAGTACTCACAAATCTTTTGAGAATATTCTGTAAGTAAATTTGTTGCTAAATGAATTAGTTTTGGCTCTGGTTAGTTGGTAATGAGTGTAAAAGTTTTTCTCCCCTTGGATTTCACTCATAAGAATTCGTTTGGAAAGAGAAATTCTTGAAGCAATTGGTTACTGTGGAATGCAATTCGTGGGTTTTCAATTTACAAGAATGATTATGGTTTTTTTATCCTCTTGTATATATGTTGCTTCTCTCTAGTTCACATAATCTTTTTCCACTGTGTGTATTCTTGGAAGATGTTTTAATTTTAAGAGAAAGGGGGTTATAAGGAAAATGGGTTGAACCCATCATTGATACGTTAGAACAAGCAAAAGATTGATGTGGGTTCAAACCTGAACTTGTTTTTAACTATAATTTGATGTTAACCTTTTGTTCGTGGGTGGAAAGAACGTATTCTATTCCCAACACTTATCTTACTCTCCGTTTAAATGATTCTAGCTTATGCGAATGAACTTATTGGCCACATGTTGTCTAGTTGTTTCCTTGGTTGTTTCGACTGAGATTATTCTTTGATACAACCCATGTCCATTTTGGCTCTCACATTCAATTGTAACTCAGTTTTAAACCCATGATCTACATATCACAGTAATGGGTATCATTTTTTGGTTTTGATAATGGAAAGAGCACATTACAAGCTCAACATTGACCCTCCTCTTTGTCAAAATATTTTGGCCATGCACCATTAGTTCTCTCCTTGGATATAAGTATAAACCTATCGATTGAGTTTGATTTCAGATTGGCTCACATACCCAACTTTACTCTACTCACAAATGGTCATGATTATGTGGAATTGGTATACCAAAGTAATTGGTATTGGTTGAGTTATATGTCAGTTATTGGTTTTCTATTCATACAATGTTTTGTGGAGGATTGAGTCGATTCCAGTCAAAGATAAATGATAATTGGTTTGACAATGGAAATAAAAGACATGCCAACTGAGTTAAATTTTATTTTATGACATAAACTTTACACTTTTCCCCTCATTATTTATATCATGTTTCATACATTTATTCCCTTTTATCCTGATCATTTATATTTCCTTTTCCATGATCTTTGTCCCTTGTTTATGTAATTAAAGGATATTTTGAAATTTTTATACACAACATGGTACACAAAGAAGCATTTTGAGAGGATTTATGGGCACTATTGTAAACCCATATTTATGGCTTTCATATTCCTCCCAAATCTCTTAATAGTGTACGACTTACTTGAACAAATTGACATATTTTGAGTGGGCATGTTTATTTGGTTGTTGCAAATTCTTTTATACACAATTTTTTTAGTATATGATATATTGTGAAGACAATGGTTTGTGAGCATAGTCATTAAATTGAGAAGTAGCTTGGGGATTTTCTTAAAAGAGTTATATGTTGATTGTTTTTTTGGTTCTGTAATGGAAAAAGTGTACAAGTCTAAAAGATATGTATAAGAACGTTGACTGAGTTTAAATGTTGAACATGAATTTTCATTCATTCCTTTCATTATGTGTCACTTTTCGCAAAATACACCCCTTTAATTTTCAAAAGAGATGTAGATTGTTCATATCTAGAGAGGTTTTCAAGAAATATTCAGTTCAGATTTTGAAAGTTGAAATAAAAATATAGGTGTTGGTTGAATTTTGGATTTTCTTCCATATTGTGCCCTATTCTAGTTCCATTTCTTGCTTTTATGCTTGAATTACTGTGTTATATTCAAAGCCATAACTAATTCATATTTAACAAATTTGTAATGAATGTTTATTATGTTGTGTCTTGTATTTTACTTAAATAATTTTCCACTAATTGAAATGATGATGGCAATTAGATGAGATTTTTCAACAAAGGGAGTAACAAAAGAGGAAATAGCGGAAACAAAAGAAGAAGAGGAATAATACCAAATTTATTTTGGCAACAAGGGAGGTACAATAGGATGAGATTTCCCATTCACTTTGATGCTGATTTGGATGAATTTAATCAACTAGTACAAACTGGTTACTTGAACCTTGGTGGACAACTTGCCTTATCCCAACCCCCAACTCCTCCTAGTGCACCTATGCATCCACACCCCATCATTATGGACTTTCCTAAGCGCCCTTTCCTCCTCCTCCTCTTCCTCTTCATATGACATCACTTGTTGCATCAACTTCCCCCATGTCCCATTCTCCTCCTAAATATTGTAGAGTGCCTCCCCATGACCTCTATATAGACAAAAGAAAGAAACAAATTACCTCTCCTAACATTGAGGCATCCCAATCCTCTTCTATACATTCTAAATAACATTAAACAAAAGAAGACAGTGGAAAAAGAGAAATTACCTTCAGTGACATGCACCCTGAAATAGTTAAGTTGAATGAGAAAAAGTCTTATTATGAAGACTTTCTCAATCTTAGACCATATGTGTCAAAAGGTAGAAAAGAAAGAGAAGAATTTTTCAAAAATAAATATCCCCACCTTTTTAAATTTGTATCATGACATTTCTATTCTAGACACTTGATACATTATTTGGGATAGACAACAAGCATATGATATTGTTTTTGAAAACTTTAAATATCATATCATTTTGGCATTTTGGGAGACACAAATGTTTGCTAATTTGGTATATTTTGGATGTGTGTCCTACTTTGATACATTTCATGTTGTTGATATATATATATATATATATATATATATATATATATATATATATATATATATAGTCAATTCATTTTGGGAGTTACCAGGAAATATCTGGGAAATAAAGGAACGAAGACCTAGTGGGACCCCACCTATTATATAAATATATATTACCCTTATAATAAATAAAGTTGTCTTCTCTTAAATAAATTTAATTAACTTATTATACAAAAATTAGTTGAACTACCCAACTAATTTATGAAGGTATAAAATAAGGAGAGCAAGACAAAGAAGCATGAGAAAACAGAGACACAAAACTTTTGATGAGGTATGCTTTAGCCTCAAGTGAGATTATTATCTGTTCATTTCATACTAAATTTCTTTAGAGCTGAATTATCTTGTTGATAGCAGGGTTATTCTGAAGGTGGCAAAGAAAATACTCGGAAGCATTGATTGGTGATATGCTCCAAGGTCATTCATTTTATTGAATGTATGTTTGGTTTTAGTTAGAAGTTCTAAAGTCATTCAATGCTAATTAATACTAGTTTTGCATAATTCAAAACAATGGTGCACATGTAACTTGGATTGATCGAGCCCGATTTTCTATTCGGTCTTTATTTTGACACTAGATGTCCATGTACGAGTCAAATTACATCTTGGAATTCCAAGAATTACACTAGTCCAAGTCCTCGTAGGGACTTGAAGAGATAGTCTCAATTGTAACTCAGGATTGATACAAATAAAATTATTTGTTGATTTCTTCTCACTTATGGGACTTTTTATATGTTGATTTTCAGATTTATTATTTGTTTATTTTATATTTTCTTATCTATCTGTTTTCATTGTTCATTTACTTTACAAGTACAATATTTTAATTTACTTTAGATTATTTTGAATAAAACACATAAAGGTTACATATTTATAAAATAATATTAGATCTAAGAACCACATTTCTTGAGGCTGATCGATAATTTTGATAGGCTATAAACCTAGGTTTATAATCCCATCTATCTCACCTAGTCCTAGGAGATTCAAAAATGTTTGGGTAAGTACTTTTCCATTCCTTTCATCAACACATTCATCAAGGCAAAGTCATCAATGTAAACACACTTACTATGGATCAAAATGGAACCATAATGACACTGATTATGGAAGCACATGGATAACTAAAAGCTATCAGAGTAGCACAATGAGAACATGGAACAAAAGGAGCAACCTGAATCAATATCGAGGTGGTAAGGAACTAGTTGGACCAGTAGGATGGATGGATGGATGCTTGGCCCACTTGTTAGTTTATGGGGAATATGGTGTACCTAGGGAGGTATCCAAAAGGATAACGAATGTAATGTGGCCATAATAATGGAACATGCCCACTTGGTAGTTGATGGGTAATAAATTAGCCCACTATGTAGTTAAATGAAATAATATAATAATAAATGGTAGTTGGCATAGACCCATGAGAATACACATTCACACCATAAACAAGATAATAATATAGAGAAGAACCCTTAAGGTATAGTAACACCATAAAATACTCCTTATAGAAGGAATCACTCTACAATCCATCCTTGTTAAAATATCATACATCCAACATATCCAATACAATAACACTTATGTGTATTTATATTTTTTCATGAGTATTTCTAGGGATCTCGGCTGACTACCCCTTATTATTATATTATTTTCTCTAACTACCTAGTGGGCCTATTTATTACCCATCAACTACCAAGTAGATATATTCCATGATTATGGAAATGTTATCCCATGGATTGTAGTTTAGGAAAAGCCCAATCCAAACCACAAAGGTGTGAGAAATACAAGAGTATCTACCCATTGTCACCGTAGATAAACACTCCCCTCACTTTAGTGATGATAAAATCACCACAAGGGGGGGGAATCCCAAGTGACCCTATGGGGATTGCGATGGAAAGTGAAAAAAGATGAAGGATGTCCCTATAGGTCAAGGTCAAGAGTGGAAATGAGGCTTAATAATGAGTCTCGTGAGATGGTGAGTGGTTGCCAAAGTAGTGTACCTGCAAAACAATGTCAAATCTGCATGAAACAAGACAATATGATAATAAAAGCCTCAAAATCAATGGGGATGCAGGAAGTAACCTTGCTGTCCCAAATTGCAATAGTATGGAAATATATATATCAGAAATAATCAAATTATGATAGTTGCAACATTAACCATCAAAATCAAGTGCAAGGTGTTGGAAATAAAGCTAGCAATGAGTAGACAATTTTCCAATAATTAGAGCAAGACTTGATAGCAATTTGAAGGTTGTTAGTAAGTGTTATCAACAATTTTTGTAACAACCTTATGTCCATATCAAAAAAATTCTATAGCATCAAGTTCTAGCCACTAAAATCAACAAACAATCCACCCAAACAATAGAATTTAACCAACAGATTAATTATGGTAGATTGCAAGTGAATTTTAGCGGTAGAAAAGTGAGAAAAGAGTAAGATAAAGATGAGTTTGTTGCAACCGTATTGTCTGTAGCACAAAGTGTATTACAACAACTTAACTAATTGTCTAAACAAGATTCCCCTAGGGCAAAATATATCTTATAACATGTAAGAATCAAATCCAACTTGAACAATTGCAATATCTCAAAAAATCACGTATACCAATGCATTAATATTCAATCTCCCAAGAAATTAGATGAGTGCCTTATCTATTGGGTTATGGAGTCTCTTGTTTATGAGATATGGTTTGTTACTTCTCTAGGGGTGTAAGCCCTTTTACTCCTAGAGAAAACAAACCTTAGCAAGGTAAATCTACAAGGGTGTAAGCCCTTTTACTCCTAGAGAAAACAAACCTTAGCAAGGTAAATCTACAAGGGTGTAAGCCCTTTTAATCCTTGTAGCAACCTTTGCAAAATAAAATTTTCAATGACAACAAAGATAGATCTTGATGGAGGGTGTATACCCTTATACTCCTCCAAGGTTTTAACGAAATTAACCTTAAAATCAAGAAGAAAGAACACAATTGCATAAATTCCTTACCTAGTTCAAGAGATAACATGAAAAACCCTTACTTATCAAGAATATTCCACCAAATTGCCAAAAAAGAAGCATCCAAGAGATAGCACTAGAATTTATCTCCAATAAACAAGTATTCCATCCAAAAGCATTAGGAGAGAGATAAAGAAAATTGCCCAAGTAGGGCGAAAATTTCATCCAAGAGAGTATGTAATTCTCAAGTCATGATGATAAAATGGAAGTGAGGTGACCTCTATTTATATGAGGTCACCTAAAACTAATTTTTCCACTTTAAAATGTCAACAACAAATTAGAACGAGTTTGATCTCCTCTATTTACATTTTACAACTTAAAAACATAAAATTACATAAATTAAAACCCTTAGAAGGGTAACGTTAGGCCTAAAAATGAGATGTTGAGCCTCCAAAGGCCATACGTCACCTCGTCTATGCTAGAGTGACCAGTAATGCATCTATTTCCATAAAATCACATCACATCACCACCATAATAATCAAACCCTATCATAACCCCATCATCAAAGGTGACATCAAGGGATAGAGTATGACATCCTAGGCTCCCAAGGCCCACATTCAGGTGCAAGGGGTCACATTGTCATGGTAACATGTTGTCCAAAAACATCCAAAGGAAAATTTATTCTTCTCAAGTGTGCAATGAGTGGGGGTGCATCATCCATCCTATGGGCTTCAAGACCCCACAAAGGTCCAAGTGACCTAGTTCCTCCATGGAAAATCTTTCACCTGGAAAGGTCTTGTAAAGAAAAACAAGTACGCCCTCCAAGGTTCCACAAGTCACATGTATCATGCCAAGTAAGCCATATTTAATAAAATAACCTCCCAAACATGTGCATCAAATCCTCCCTTTTCAAATTAAACAAATGCTCAAAGACTTTATACAACTTGCCAAATTTAAGTATGGGAGCGTTGTCATGGTGCCCTATTGGGTAGATCATTCCCCAAGTCAAGGATTGTTTCCCAAGAAGACCCTCTCTAAGTCATGTAAAAGAGTATGAGGTGGATGGGGGTATGAATTTTGGGCATGGGGTTTCTTGACATACAAGAGCTCATATTGTCTCATTTATGGGTGCCTTTGTAGACGGTGTGATGCATCCTCATTTGCAATGCAACCTTTTTCCAAACCCTTTATTTGCCATTAATTGATTATGGTCCGAACATTGAGTACTATGTGAAATGGAAAGTAAAGAGTACAAAAATGCCACTTGAAGCTAGGAATACATTGAGTGTCATGTGCAAGGAAAGTAAGAGACGTTGCAAATGCATTCCCTCAATAAGCGAAAAATTTATTTATTATGTGTTTTATTTTGCAGGTCCTTGATTTTTATGGAGAAGCGTTTAATTACTCTCAATACCTTAGGGAAATAATCTAGAGGATAATATATGGATTTTATGTTTTTCCAACTACAAACCCTCTGGGCCTTTAGTCCCTTCTTCCCATGAAATTAGGTACAAGCCCTTCTTGGGTCAATAATCTTGAGAACTCAAAAGATGAGGAGATGGAGGAGAATAATGTGAAAAGTGGAAAGTATGGATGGGAATGGTACAATGACCCTTCAAGGAGACCCCCTAGTAGCAATCCTTTTCCCAAGGGTGACCCACTTACCAGGACAACATGTCAACTACCAAGGTGAAATGAGGAAAAATGAATAATTTCCAAGAAAATGTTTTCAAAATCAAGAAAGGACCTTTTGCAACATGTTCAAATGATTCAATTATTAAAATGACACTTACCACGAGACTGTAATTGTTACCTCATTGATCAAGACCTGTTTTCCTCTATAGGATAAGATGGTGTGGTGGACAAAACTGTTGTTGGTCAATGGTGATGTGTGGTAATAGGATGGGCTCTATCCACTCATCTGACTCTCGACACTCCATGTCTTCAACCCGTGGGCCTTGAGACATCATTTTCTTAGTTACCCCTAGAAATGGGGGGTAACGTCTACCTCCTACTTAGGGACATGTGCTCTCCGTAGAGTACATGAGAACCTCAACATCTCCTAGTAATACCTGTGCCTACACACACTGAAATAAAACACGTTGGGACATTGAAGGGTGGTGCACTAACCCCTTTATTCATATAATCAAAACCTTAAAAATCCAATTATGCATTAAAAAGTAAATTTTGCAATTTTTTCTAAAATTTCTAACTAACATGTAATATGATT
>JZKD02S1977786.1:0-40091 GCA_000966675.3 Picea glauca | reverse complement strand
AACCTCCTTTTACCCCACTTAAATTTTCAAGTACAAGATGATTCAAAATGAAAATGTCTCCTTGGTATATATAGGAGACTAGGAGGTATAATTACAACTAATGTCCTAAAGCCGACATAAATAAAATAAAAATACTAATCTAATATGCCCCAATTAAGGGGTAATGAGACAATATTAGGGCTTAACACATACCATAGTTATTGGGAGCATGGGGGATGAGTAAAATCAGCTTAGAGAAGTGTGTAATTCAAGCAAGTAAGCCAGAGAGAGGAAATTTGTATGGGCAGGTATAATAGTTTTAGATAGTCAATGTTTTTGGCATGAACAATAAGAAGAGAGCAGAGAAGAAAATCTTGGAGCTAGAGCAACCATGGAGTGCGAATTTCAGATCATATTTGGCGCAGAAAACCGAAGAGACGGTTTGTCATGCCTGAAGAGTGAACTCCTATGTGAGTTTCACTATAACAGCAAGTGGTTATTGTTGTTTTCCTGGTATTTTTCTTAACAGTAAGCTCCCTTGAGTTTCTCAGTAGTGAGATTCATGGTTACATGTGCCAGAGAGACCCTAATAAATAAATGGGATGTCAAATGGACTGAGAGAAGTGAAGGGGTACATTCCTTGGGTTAGGAAAGTTGAGAGGAAGAGAGATGGTGAAAAATTGGGATAGTTGTAGGAGAATACCAGTGGGTTCTGGGATTTTATGAGTTGTGAGTGGATAGAGAGACCACCCTCTTTTGTGGATTTCTATCCCCAGCTTGGGGGTGATTTGTTGTTGAGATTTGGAACAACAATTCTATGGTTTGGTAGAACATTCATCCCAAGAAGTTGGTTGCACAACTATTTTAAAAGATAAATGTTTTATCTTGTTTTTGTGTCGCATTATGAGTTTAATGGTAGTGTTCAAACTTTGTGTATGAGA
Organism: Picea glauca; assembly: GCA_000966675.3. NCBI lineage: Eukaryota > Viridiplantae > Streptophyta > Pinopsida > Pinales > Pinaceae > Picea > Picea glauca. The sequence continues at coordinate 39,171 of JZKD02S1977786.1, read as the reverse complement.
CTGATTTATATGTTGTTGTAACGAGTCATTAGATGCATTCATGTCGATTTTAGCATGTTGTAGATGCACATAATTAATGATATCAAACAATAGTTAAAACTGTTTGTTTTCCTGTAATTGGTAAGCTACAGGATTAGTTAGCAGAAAATTTCATTTTTATGAGTATTTTTACACGTAATGGAACTCATCTAGGTTGGGGAATGTTACAGATTGGTATCATATATTCTACTTCAAACACTGGACCCGTATGTGCCAAGAACCAGTGCAAATTTGGGAAAATTCCTTGTTACAAATTTTGACCTGTGACGAATTTGGGGGGAAACGGATAAAATTAGAGTGAAATCCCCAAATTTGAGTGTAAATGCCTCAGAACTATTGAAGAGATGATACAGGGCATCAATATGAAGAGTTGTAGAGATAAATTTGACTTGGAAGGTCAAAATTCATGTTTTAATGGTCATTGTAGAATTGGGAAACTTTGATGAATCAACGACCAAGATCTCATTTAATTTCGAAATCAAAGACCCAACTTTATTGTAAATAGATTTTAAAAAATTATAAGGTTTTTTGAAGTTTGGCAAGGTCTAGTAGATCAACGACCAAGCTTCATTTTTGGTAGTTGGTAAAATGAAACAGAACAATGGTCTAGATTTGTTTTTGGCCATTTGGAAGGAGAAGGAGATTGATGGCTTGCATTCATTTTCAACAGTCCGAAAGGTGGATCAACTCAATGGTCAAGATTCATTTTTGGTAGTTTTGAAGGTGGAGCAGATTGATGGTCGGATCGACAAGTTTGGTAAAGTGTTTTTTTGACCAACAGAAATCATCGATGGTCAGGTCAGCCGAATTGGCGAATTGTTTCATTTTCCAAAAGAAATTTTCGATGGTTGATGATCGGGTCGATGAATTCAATGAAGTTTTCATGCATCCAAAATAATTTGTCGATTGTCGATGAGGAGGAAGAGGGTAATGACATGTCATTCCTTATCAGCATCCATGTGTCATGCCACATCAGCATCCATGTGTCATGCCACATCAGCATCCAAGTGTCATGCCACATCATTCAAGTTTCCATGTCAGCATCCACATGTCATGCCACATCATCCAAGAAATGGTCGATGATCGAGTCAGTCGAATTGGTAATGCATTTCATTCGTCCCAGATAAATTGTTGACGATCTATAGTCAATGGTCTGGTCGACCATTTTAGTGATTTATTTCAAATCGGTTAACAAAGGAAGGGGTCGATGGTCGATGTTCTGGTCAGCAGTTTTGGCAAAGTGTCTTGTGCATCCAAAGGAAAACGTCGATCGTCGATTACCAATGGAGCTCGGATCAACGGTCTATATTGCTTCAACTTGGATGATCGACTGTGGAGATTCATTCGCAAGCCTGGGAAAGGTTTAACGGATCAACAACTCATATTTCACCCAATTTTGATATTGATGGTGCAAATTAAAATGATTTTATTACAGTAAAAACAGTGAATTTTCTACGATTTTTCTGTATTTTGAAGGTCTTCAACTTGTAGGTGCATTTTGAAGCCCTAAACAATGTTTTTAGGAGTTCAAATTTTTTAAAATATCAATTCTATAAGCACCACATAAATTTTATACATATTAAATAAAACAAATCAGAGAGACCTTTCCAACGAGGTATCTCGGATGCACAACAGAGCTCGTATGAGAAATTTATAGCTTGAATAGTTTAGGGTATATTTCCAGTACTAGTTTACTTCTAGAGGGTGTAAATCCTTGATCATAAGTCTATTTGGGGCAAAGGAACAGTCTATGGAAAAATTATGAACCACAGAAATCATCCATGGAACCCGATTTGGAATCTGTGTATGTAAAATTGTGCAGGAAGAGAAGGAAGACACATGTAGCATACATGGATAAAATGGGAAAACAGTTTAAACTTCCTTAGACCATAACTTTTAGCTCAGAGCTCGGATTTGGGAAAATAAGTAGTCATTGGAAAGGTATTAAGGAGGAGAAGACATGTGTCCACCCAGAATTTTGAATTGAGTACTAAAATTTACTCAAAAAGTAATAAAACAATTTTGCAACAGTAAAAATGGAGCAATGAGTGGAAAATTGCAACTTGTGAATGTTGTAACTTTTCGCTCGTAACTCAGAATAAGGCATGAGTACAACCATTGGAGAGTAGTTTTAGGGAGGAATGCATATAAGGAATTATATTTTGACTTAGTGCATTATTTTCTTCGTAAATTGAGATGAAGAATAATCTATATTCTAATTAATGAAATGTTTTATAGTATGCATGTGCTAACAATAATTATTACATGCACATTTCTTGCAGAATTAGAGGTATAGGAAAAAAACTTTGGTTCTTATATGAGGACTTGAGTTATGGAAGATGTTGAGGGATATTATAGACATGAGGAAGAGGTCAAAGTTATGCATATCAACATGGGAAATTCTAAGACATAGTCTAAAGGAAGAAGAGGAAGTAAAGAGCTTGTAACTATGAGAAGTCTGCAAAGAGAAGTGCAGAGCTATAGGATCAATAATAAAAGGATTATGAAGGATCAGTAAGAGATAATTCATAGTCTGAAGATGCTACAAAATCAAGCCAATAAAGACTATGGCACAAAGCAAGCAGATAGTGCTAGACAAGTGACCACATCCAGATCTCATAGCAGAAAGGATAATCATGGGAATGACAGGCAGTCAAGAAGCATGAGCAGACACCATCATTCTCCAAGGAAATCCACTAGAAGAACTCATGCAAGTTCAGGGCCAGGGAGAATCTCAAGTGTGTCTCCTTTTAGAAGGTAGATAAGAAGGCCTGAGGAAGACATATTGCAAGGTGAACTCAGGAAAATCAAGCCACCAAATTTCAATGGTGAGCATAGGAAAGGAGAAGATGTTGAGGCCTGGCCATTGGAAATGAAGAAATATTTCCATCTGCATGATTACCAATCAAGGTTAGAACCTACAATTGCAACCTACCACTTGCAAGTAAAGGCATCCATGTAGTAGGATCAGCTTAAGCAAGTCAAGCACCTTGATGAGAAGAGGATCTCATGGAGGCCGTTCAAAGGATATTTCCAAGAGAAATATTTGTCCAAGCATTATTATGAAAGGAAGATGAAAGAGTTCTTTGAACTCAAATTGGGAAGCATGACAATGGACAAATATGAGAAGATATTCTTTGAATTGTTGAAGTATGTGGACTTCATAAAGGATGAAAATTTCAAAATCCAATTTTTATTGAGTGGTTTACCCTCCTTGTCTAATGAAAAGATACAATATGATAACCTCGGGACCTTGGAGGAGGCCATAAGGAGAGAAAATCATATTTATGAGCATAGCAGAGGAAGGTTGGTTTTCCAAAAATATTGGAATGACAAGATGAAGGGTAAAAGGGATAAAAGGCGGAAAGGTTTTAAGCCACCCTTTTTCAAGAACAACTCCCAAGGAATTCAAAAAGGTCATTCAACCCAAAATGAGCACAATATTACGGATTCATTTGGGAAAAGGTCAAGGCAACAGCCTGTACAATTTTGGGGATGCGAGGGAAATCACTTATATAGTAACTTCCCTCACAAAGGTGGAAGAATAAATATTTTCCACAACATTCAAGACGTTGAAACAGTTGAATACGTGGGAGGAAACATGCCAAGGATTTATGCAGCCTTGGAAAACAAGCAAGAAAAATATCAAACCCCCATGATTGAAGTGGAAGGTAAGATTGATAACCATCCCATAGCAATTTTAATTAATTCTAGATATAGCCATATTTACATAAACTCTAACATTGTTGAAATATTTCACTTGCAAAGGAGTAAGCATAAGAAATATTATTTAGTTCAGTTAGCCACAAGGGCTAAGAGGAAAATCAATGAGCTAGTCAAAGATTGTCCAATAGACATGAATGGTCTCAACAAAAAGGTAGATGTGAACATCATACCATTAGGTTCATATAATTGTCCAATTGGCATGGATTGGTTGGAAAAACACCATGTTATCCTAGACTATTACAACAAGACAATCACATGTCTTGATGAAGAAGGAAGTAGGGTAAGGTTCTAGGAATTCCAATAGTTGTGGTTGTTAGAGAAATTTCGGTTATGCAGTTGAAAAAGAGCTTTAGGAAGGGATGTTAGATTTTTTCAACCCATATAGAAGAGGAAACCAGAGACAAAGTGGAAATCATTGAATACCATCAGGTCTTGAGGGATTTTGAAGATGTTTTTGGAGAAATCCCAGGATTTCCACCAAAGAGAAACATTGATTTCTCTATTGATTTGGTGCCAGGAGTTGCCCCAATGTCCAAGACACCTTACAGAATGGGCACACCAGAGTTGAAAAAGTTGCATATGCATCTTGAAGATATATTAAATAAGGGGTATATACACCCATGTGTGTCACCTTGGGGAGCCCCAGTGTTGTTTGTAAAAAATAAAGATGGAACCTTAAGGTTGTGTATTGATTTCAAGCAGTTGAATAAGGTCACCATAAAGAAAAAATATCATTTTCCAAGGATTGATGATTTATTTGATCAGTTGAAAGGTGCAATAATATTTTCCCAGATTGACTTCAGATCAGGTTATCATCAAGTGAGGATAAGGAAGAGGATATCGGTAATACAACATTTAGGACAAGATATGGGCATTATGAATTCATGGTAGTGCCTTTTGGGCTATCAAATGCACCGACAGTTTTCATGTGTATGATGATTGGAGTATTCAGGGAATACCTGGACAAGTTTTTAATTATGTTCCTAGATGATATACTCATATATTCTAAGACAGGAGAATAACATGAACAACATTTAAGAATGGTGATAAAAAATTTAAGACAACATAAGTTGTATTCCAATCTAAGTAAGTGCATTTTTTATCAAAAGAAGATTCACTACTTGGGGCATATTATTTCATTCGATGGGACAATAGTTGATCACGAGAAGATAGAGGCCATTATAGGATGGCCAATGTCAAGAAATGGTATAGAGATCAAATCATTCATGGGTCTTGTGGGTTATTACTGAGGATTAATAAAAGGTTCTTGAAAGATTGCAAGCCCCATTACTTCTTTGCAAAAGAAGGGAGTGAAATTTGAATGGAATTCCAAGTGTGAAGAGAGTTTTCAATAGCTGAAAGACATATTGACCAATGCACCAATATTGAATATTGCATATCCAGATGAAAATCACTTTGTGTGCACTTATGCGTGCAAGGAAGGGCTCAGTGGAGTCCTCATTCAAAAAGATCATGTGGTGTGATATGAGTCCAGAAAATTAAAAGAACATGAGATGAATTAAGCTACACATGACTTGGAATTAGCAGTCATTATTCATGCATTAAAAATGTGGAGAAATTACCTCATGGGGAGGAAATTTGAGCTAAGGATAGACCATTGTGGTCTGAAACATTTGTTTGGACAACCCACATTAAATGCTAGATTAACTAGATGGCTAGAATTTCTGAGTGAATGTGACTTTAAAATTAAACACATCAAAGGAGGGGAAAATCAAGTGGTTGATGCACTCAATAGAAGATTTCATGAAATCCATATTGCATCCATTATCATGTACAACATAGATTTAAAAGATAGAATTTTAGGTGTTGCAAATTCAGATCATCAATATCTAAAAATAAAAGAAACATTACATCAAGGCCATTTACAGCAGAAATTTAAAGATTATGAGTTGAAAGAAGATGGAATTCTCATGTACAAAAGCAAGGTATATGTTTCAAATTCTAGTGATCTAAAAAATATAGTGATGATGGAAATGCACAATGTGCCATATTTTGGGCACCCAGGATATCATAAGTCAATTGCATTTGTGAGGAGCCAATACTTTTTGCCAGGAATGAAGAAATAAATGGCTAACTACATATCCATATGCTTATAATTACATAAGGTAAAGACAGAACATAGACATCCAGCTGGGTTGTTACAGCCATTGCCCGTTTCGGAATGGAAGTGGGAGGTAGTTACAGTTGATTTTATTACAAAGTTGCGCAGAATAGTGAAGCAACATGATTCCATCATGGTAGTGGTGGATAAATTAACTTAGGCCACACATTTTATTCCAGTAAAGACTACACATAAGGCAGAAAATATTGGAGAAATCTACATGAAATAAGTTTCTAAGCTACATGGAGTTCCCAAGGAAACAGTTTAAGATAGAGACCCGAATTTTACATCCCATATTTGGAATTATTTGTTCAAAGGCTTTGGGACGGATCAAAATATCAGTACAACATATCACCCAAAGTCAGATGGGAAAACAGAGAGGACCAACAGAATAATTGAAGACATGCTCAAAATGTGTGTGATGGACCATCCATCAAAGTGGGAGGATTGTATTCATTTAGTTGAATTTCCTTACAATAATGGTATCAAGCCTCATTACAAATGAGCATGTTTGAAGCATTGTATGGAAGTAAGTGTAACATGATAGTGAATTGGGATAATCCAGAAGACAGAGCAGTTATTGGGCCAGATTTTTTGCAGGAAATGGAAGAGAAAATGAAAAACATCAAGTGGAATTTAAAAGTTTCCTAGCATAGGCAGAAACGTTATGTAGACAAGAACAGAGTTTTCATAGATTTTAAAGTGGGTGAGCATGTATTTTTGAAATTAAAGCAAAGAGAAGTTTGTTAAGATTAGGAAGTTATCCAAAGTTGGAAGCAAGATATTGTGGACCTTTTGATATCTTAGAAAAGATAGTGCCAATTGCATGCATGCTAGCAATGTATGCATCCATGAGAGTGCATAATGTATTTCATGTGTCATTATTAAAGAAATATGTGTCTGACCATAACCACATAATTGATTGGATTGTGATCCAGATGGAACACGAAGGGGATTTCTTGGTGGAACCAGTACACATCCTGGATCGGAAAGTCAAAGTGCACAGGAACAAATCCATAGGGACAAAAAAGGTTCAATGTACCTTCTACAGTCCCGAAGATGCAACATGGGAGCACGAAGAAAACATGCGGGATGAATACCCGCAAAGTTTTGTCGATTTTGAAGAAAATGGAATATGAGAATGAAAGACTCCATTTTGAGCAACTAGAGTTTCAGAACCACATCTTAGAGTCCTAGTCAACCTACACTAGGGCCTTGAAAAAAGAATGGTACAACCTGATGGATTGAGAACAGTGAAGGGGGTACACTCCTTGGGTCAGTGGTGTTGAATTATAAATTCATCACCTACTATTATTGGCTGCAAATTATTGCAAGGCCTATCTATATATCTATAATAAAATAATAATAGGTGGGGTCCCCTAGAAGAAAATATATAAGTGATTATTTTCAAGCATAACATTTCCTACAGCATGTTACATTCCAACATATCAGTTGCGATATTATTTCAGTTTTGATGCCTCAGAATAATGGTATGTGGATCCATAATTCTTATGATGTTTGGGTGATGCAAATGCTTGCTTGCATCTGAATTTGCTATATGACAGATTTTGAAAAGCATCGGGTGGAGGTAACTTTGTTTACTTCTCATTGGTATGTGACATTAACATGACTCATATGAAATAAAATTGCAAAAGGTTTTGTTCCTATTGAAAAGAAACATCAAAGTTAATACCTATGTTATGGCATTTAAACTATATTAAGAAATATAAACTTTTAAAAAGTTTATTTGGTTTACTTCTCTATAGCAATGAATAACACAAACTATACATGTCAATGCAAAGTTTAGCTCTTCAAATAATATACACATATAAGGTTGGCATGGTTATAATGTGGTGGTATATGGTCTAAACCTTGAGTTTTACATAGCGAATGATACAATTTTTCAAGGTGTATGATTTGGTTGACGTTTTATATATGGTTATGTTACAAGGTATAAGTCTTGGCCTATTCACATGGAAATAAGTCATGACATGATTTCCATAAAGTACAACATTGAAATGATACATTGGGTAGAATTTATTTGAGAAAGGCATAAACTTCAAGGTTTATACGATGAATGGTGTGATTTATGGTTTGTGTTGGTACATACAAGTGTTATATGATATCGTTCTTGACATTGTGCATGGTATAATGTTTGAGGGTTATGCGGATTAAGTGGTATGAAGTGTTGAGTTGGCAAGCATATTTGGTATTTGGTTTGAATGGCGATGTGATGGGTTGGCCATGCATTGAATAGCAAGGACGTGGACATTTACTCCCACAATATCATGTTTTACCACCTCATTTCGCTTTGGGTAATGGTCATTTCATTCAGTTGGGTATGTGGAAAGAGCTCGACCTTGAAACCCTGTGCTCAATAGTTGCAAAGATCTAAAGCAAGGTATGTACTTTCCAGTCTGTTGAACATCTCTTACATGTATTTTTCAAAGCAATGAGTTAGTAATGGCTCTAGTTTTTTATTGGTATTAAGTGTGTGGATCCTCCTTGTTTTTCACTGTTGAATGGAAGTATTATGAATTACGTTTGAGGGTTTCTGTTCGCAAAGAAAAAGAAATATTTTATTTCAACTCTCTCTTGAATGCATTCTTCACTCTATTTATATTTTCATTCTCCATTTTATAGTTATTAAAGAGAATGGATGGTTGGTTGAACTCATTGTTGTTATAGTTGTTATGGGTCAAACTTTAAATTGGGTTTGTGGTTAATAACAACTAGTTAATTTTTTATGCGACCAAACTTCAAATTATTCTTTGTTTTGTTGGTTTTCGTTATGGGTTTAATCCACATAAACATAATGGGTATACACCGAATATTTTTTGGGGTTATGGTTAAACTCGCAACTACACAATGATTGTTTAAATGTTAGACTAGTTCGAATTTAAAAAAAAAAAAATATTGCCTATTGCTATTGGTAAATTATACGAACAACATTAAATTGATTATTTATGTTAAGTCTGAGTCGGGTTTTGAACCCATACTCATATAATGGAAGGTCGATTTTGGATTCAAGCTATTCATTGTAGCAAACATTGTATAACTAGCAAGGGTATTATTTGAACCCATTCTTGTGCAGAGTTCGATTCAGGCTTGAAATTGGGCTTGTGAGTGTTTGCACATATTTGAATATGGTATTGGGATTGAACTTTGGTCATATAAATAATTTAGTTACATGCAATGAGAAAAGAACCATATATTCCACGATTATATCCATGATTGAACTCATAGCTCATGGTTATGGAATAAGTATTTGGCTCATTTTGTTTTGGGTTTGTGAAACTTTTATGGTCAACTCGTGTTAGGCACTTCCTCAATTCTTCGATATGGCTAAAATCCCATCGTTTCTCTTTTTTATTCTAACATTTGGGTCACCCGATTATCCTCTTCCTTTTAGATTTAAATCTGTGATGGTATGGTATCAATGAATTGTTAGTTTAGTTTAGATCTTCATGCAAGTTTATACTCATGATTTGGTTTGAACTCTTGGTAACTCGACAGAATAAGTATTTGGCTAGAAATAAAGTCATTTCATTCTATTCAATATTTAATTACTGAATCCATTATATTTCGATTATAGTTCTAAATCCGATATCGATTTTGCAAATAATCATGAATGGTCATAATGTAAAGAGTTGGGTTTGCCTTTAAAAGTATTGATTGAAATCATTACTAGTTTGGCATCCAAATAGTATGATACAAGTTTGAGTTGTTGAATATAAAGATACCTTGCATGTGTGGTAGAGGATTAAAATATGGATGAAGAGTTTATTTTATATATGAACATGTCATTATCCCCACATCATATATCACTTTCCATAAATTATTCTCAAATTTCCCAAAATATTTATCATTTAAATTTCATAGAATTACTTTCCATGTTTATGTAAATATAACCTTTAAAGAAGAGATATTCTATCAAATTGGTTTATATGGAATTGATATTGGTTATGTTAAAAAGGAGATATATGAACAACTATTTTTTATTTGGAAGCATTGTATGACAAAGAAATAGTTTGGGCATACTTGAATGTTGTGGAAAACAATTTATTCTGAAGTGAATAATATACAGGTTATTTGATTTGCAATGAAAAAAGACACAAGATATGAACAGAATTAATTTAATTATTCATGGATTATGAACATGAAATTATTCATGCATTCTTGTCACCATATAACATTTTTCGCAAATTATAAATCTCTTGTCATTAATCCCTACATTTATTTTTTCATTTTCATTCATTTCCCATGTTCAAATAAATTAATGACTGTTTATATGAAGAAGTTTAGAAAAATGTATGCCCCATATGTTTGGAACAACTAGTAAGAGTGGATTATCTATTAGATTATGGTTTTGCTTCTCTATTTTCCCTAATTCCCTTTCATTATCCTTTGGCATGCTTGATTGTTTGGTCTTTTCAGAGCCATTGCTACATCATTTGAAAGCAAAATAGTATTATATGTTTGATATTATTATTGTGTCTTGTATATTTACTAATTGGATTATTGATGCATATAGATGAGCTTTTTCAGTTGTTGAAGTAATCGTAGTGGAAACAGGGGTCAAAGAGGAAGAGTTCCTAATGTTTTTGTGCAGCGATGAGGAAGAAACAAAAAAATGAGATTCTCAATTCACTTTGACATTTGATGATATTTTGGGACAACAGACACATGATATTATTTTGAAAACTTTTAATATCATGTCATTATGATATTTTTTGGGAGATACAAGTGTTTGTTGATGTGGCATGTTCATGTTGGTTCTTTTTTGATATATTTTTTGATGTTGATGTATACATGATATTTGATTAAATTTTGGAGTTACAAGGGAAATGTTGAAAATAAAAGAGTAAAAGACTTAGGGAGACCCCATCTAGTAATTATTATTTATTATTTACCCTTATTATAAAAGAAAGTTGTCCTCTCCTAACTAAAGTTATTTAAATTTATAACAAAAAGTAGTTGAATCACTCAAACTACTTTTGAAGACATAAAAGGAGAAGAACAGGGACAAATGAGACATGAGAAAATAGAGAGAGATACTTCTGATAAGGTTTTCTCTTGCCTAAAGTGAGCATTTCTATTCATTCATTCATTTATGAGTTTCTTTGTAGCTAAGTTACAATGTTGAAAGTAGGGTTATTCTAAAGGTGGAAAACAAATGATTGGGAAGCATTGATTATTGACATGCTCCAAAGGTCATTCATTCATATTGAAAGTTTGTTTAGTCTTAATTAGAAGTTCTGAATTTAGTTTTAGTGCTTATTAATGTTAATTTTGCAGAGTCAAGACTATAATGCATGTGTAGCTTGGATTGATCCAGTTCAATTTTCAGTTCTAGTCTTCTTTATTTGAGACACTAGTTGTCTATGTATGACTCAAATTACATCTTAGACTTCTAAGTTTAATTCGGATCCAAATCCTCGCAGGGGTTTGTAAAGAGAAACTTGGTTGTAACTCATAATGATATCAATAAAATTATTTTTTGATTTCTTCTCATTCATGAGACTTGTTGTGCACTGAATTTTCATATTTATGTTATCTTGCATTACTTATTCAATTGTTTATAAATTTCATTTGCAAACACTTTTCTATTTTTTAAAACTTATTTTATATAAAAGCATATAGATTTTATAATAACATCAGATCCAAGAACTCATTTCTTGAGGTCTAATTGAGATTTTTGACAGGACATAATCCAAGGGTGATAATCCCACCTATCTCACTTATCCTAGTGAGATTTGAAAATGCTTGATTGAGGATTTAGCCATTCCTCCCATCAATAAGCGTGTTGAGAGGAACGAGAGATTTTGGTTGGTATCAACTTATTTATTTTCATAAAAAGGACACTTATCATGTCAATCCTGGGTCAGTAGACTTGTGAGGTACAATCACTATATGTGAGGGAACTAGATCCAAAACATAGACTAAATAAGAAATCCAACCTTGAAAGCAATCATCAACCTAACCTATTCTTTAAAACTTCTAATTCTTTCAACCTTAAGTTATCATTGTTCCACTGGTAGAAGATCAAGCTGCAAAGTGAAAATATTCCACTAGTTGTGGACTCTTTACAACAATACTTTATCAACTAGTGAGGTTAAAGGGTTTGAAAAAAGGTTCTAATTCACACATGCAAAAGGAAAATGACTATAAAGTAATTGATCCAACAAGAAAGTAACTAATATTCTCAACCTTGACTACAAGAGCTTACACGGGCAGAATATTAGGTTGTGACGTGAAATATTTCTTGAGAAGGGCCCGCCAACAGTGCTCTTTTCACTGATGTAGGTTATTAATTAAAGAAGAAATTCTAATCACACAGCACACAACTCACTCAGATCTGCTTAGTTGATCAAGTATCCATTAGTGTCTTATGGGTAGAAAGCTTAGGTCGTAGTTTCTTTACCTTACTCCCTTATGTGGCTTAAAGACTTGCAACAGTACTCCATTAACTCCACAATCCTTATGCTCATAAACAAATCAATTCTAAGTGTTCAAAATAAATAAAACCTTCTTTAAAATGAAGATAATGCTACAACAAACAAACTAGTATAACCAAAAATTAAAACAACAAGTAATAAACAATGAATTAGAATTTTTTAATAGGGAATCATTAGCAAAGGATAGATACAATTATTAGCATATAAACAAAGAAAATTAAAACAAAATTTAAAGAGTATATACCAACAATAAAGCTATAGTAGATTTACATGGAACACAATGATGCACAGAATGAAGAATGGGGGCCCTCTAAGCCTCAAACTGTACATTCAAGAACTAGAGATAGTTTCATATATTAATAAAATAAATTGGTACAGAGCTTCAACAAGTCTTTTGAAATCAAAAGCTTCAACAAAGTTTTAAAACTATAAAATTTTCTCCCTTTAGGCTTCCAAATGAGGTTTATTTCTACAATAAAAGATGTAAACATAAGCCAAGAAAGACTCTCTCCAATAATTACATAACTACCAGATCCTAAAAAGACTGATTCATCCAAGATTTGGTGAGAATCCCATGATTTCATGAAGAAATTTGAATTGCATATTTTTCTGTTGTAAAATATGTTCCACAGTGGCTTAGTTGACCATGTGTTGACCGGCATGTTTTTAGCTCATTATGGCACATCCAAGAGGTCACGATCCATGCCATGAAACCAAGGAACATGCTCCAATTGCCCACTTTTCCCATATAAACCTACACATATCTCGATGATGGAGAAATTACAATATTTGTTATGTTCTGGTAAAAACTGATAAAATCTGAATTGTTAACTATCTTGAAATGTTGATTTTAATCAATTAAAAATAAAATAAATGTTTACTTATTTATGTCGTGAAAATTTCCTTATTAAGTTGAAATGAGTGGAGAATGTGGTGAAATGGAGAGATATAGAGGCAAAAATTTTATAGGTTAAAGGATTTTGGCTAAAAAATTATAGTGTTGACACTTGGAATTGTTGTTGGAGTTGTACAATTAAAGAATTTTATTTCTTAAAGTATTGTGATGTAAATTTGTATATGTGTGTATATATAAGCATAGTGTGCACCGAGGATGACGCACGATTGTAGGGGAGGGGGAATGTAACATACCCACTATAATCCCCAGTTTAATCAATGCTTAATGTAGATATAATGTGTGGCTACGACCAAGTGATATATATGAAAATTGTAATTCTGAATTTTAATAAATAAAATGTGATGCCAACCGCTGGGGGATATGGACGGAGATGAGGGATGAATTAATCCATAAGAGAGGGGAGAGTTTTTTATCGCGATATTTTTACTTATGTAAATCCCAACACAAGACTCTTAAATCTTTTGTAACTATGGAAGAATCTACCATTGTCACCTTAGTAGGGACTTCCCTCATTTTAGTGATGGAAGAGGTCCACCGCAAGGGAGGCTTCCCTGGTGACCTCAAGGGATCAAATAGAAATTATAGGGCCCAATCCTACCGCCTCCTATCTTTATCACCAAATGATTGATCTAGGTAAAAGAAAAAGAATAGGCTTGAAGATGATATGAGTACCTTTTCCTTAAACAAGAACACTTTAGAGCATATATATAACAATTTCTAAGTCAAACTATGCAAAATTAACCTCTTAGGACACTAGACAAAACAAGTTGCAATGTTTGTTACAAATTTGCAGCATTAAACAATTATATGACAACGGTAAATGATTTGTAACAACAGTAATAATTAGTGCTCAGAAATGCAACAATTGACCATGAAAACTTAGCATACATCCACTAGAATATTATCCAATTGTTAGATGTTATTTCTGAGTAAGTTAAGCCACTATATGATGAGTGTATGCAACAAATTAAAGTGTTTTCAGATGTCTATAGCAAACTTTTATCATAGCATCAAGAAATATAGTGAGTTTTCCAATGTTAGTGTTAGTACAATTAGCAGAGAACTTGAGAGTTTTAAAAGAGAATGTGTATCAATAAGTTCACCAAGAGAATGGCTTCTTAGATTAGTGTCTTTAGGGTATGGATTCTTCTAATGCAACTAAGATTGAATGTTGGCCTACTTTAAACCAAGAGGTGGTATTCAAACCCTAAGGTGCAAGCACATTTGGGCCTTAGGATTTAAATATTGAGGAGAAATACTTCTAGGGTGCAAGCACATTTGGGACCTAGAAACCATTTCTCCCTTCTTATAGCTTCAACTAGGTCAAGATCAAGTATCTATGGATAGAATCCTAAAGTGCTATCACTTTAGGGATTTAGGGTTCTAACTCTAGCAAGAAAAATTCACAAATTCTAGATAGATATCACCTTGTGAGAGGAAGAAGCATTTATGTTCCTCTCTTAGGGTTTCAATAATAAGACTTCTTGCAACAAAATAAAAATTTCATCATAAACATTAATAGCATAAACAAAAATTTCATAAATTCACTTACTTCATCTAATAAACCAAGATATTTTCACCATAATTGCATAAAAATCCATCCAAAATCAGCAAAAAAACATCCATAAGAGACCTTCCAAGCATAGCACATGAGAGAGAAGAGCTAGTTACCCATATAGGGCAAAAATTTCAAAAGTGTAGTCTCACAAAGGTGAGAAGTGATGATGATAAAACGAAAGTCAGGTTTACCCTTTTTATATGAGGCTAAACTCACACATTTGTCCACATAATATGTCAACAACAAAATACAAGTGGGGATGACCCCTCATTTAACCTTTACAAATGTTAAAAGTGCAAAAATGAATCATAATATCCCACATGTGTGAGACGTCAAGGCTAGGTAAGGTGACATCATGCCTCCAAAAGCTAAGGTAGGGACTCCAAAGGCCACATGACATCCTCCAAGGTGAATTAGATTTCAAGTGTGGTGTCTCCTCACACAAGGTCATGCCAAATCATCTCAAGTACCCATCCATCCATCAAACCCTAACCATGATAAACCCTAGAAGGTGACGTCATCACCATAACAGGGAAAGAATCTAGTATCCAAGGCCAAAGTCCAAGCTCTAGGGAGTTGCATGTCATCTTTGTGTTATATATGACTATTTTTTGCTACAACGTCCCCAATCCTAGTGAAAAATAAGTCATGGGGTACTCTGCCCATCCTGTGGAGCTTCTAGCCCATTTGTGTGCCATAATGACTAGATCTGCTCAAACTAAGGCCCATATGTCCATCGTTCAAGGTTTTGAGAATGTGAGAGCCATTGTCTGAGAGTGACGAGTCATTGGATGCCCCAGTGCTCTCTATCACACATGTCCAGGTCATATAATAAAGGCACAACGTCCTGGGTACAATCCCAAGACATCCCTTAAGAACCATGTCAGGGCCATCCAAAACAAATCAAATTATAAAAAATGTTTAGACAAAGCTCATAAGAAACATTAGTTCTTAAAACATGCAAAGTAAGTTGCAACTTAATATATAATCCATGTAAGATAATTCACCCTAGTATCCCCTTCAAGCATCACACCAACCCAAGACCCCATGTGAGTTACCAAGTTTAAGTATGGGAGGGCATTCATCCAACCCTATTAGCCATTCTACCGAGACAAGAAATAAAATAACTCAAATAGAGGGATAGGTCCCAAGAGTGACAAGGGAAAGTAAAAGCCCTTTAAGAGTAAGTGTAAAAGTGGTATGGTTTTAGGGCTTACTTCATGGATAATGGTGTCACTGAATCCATTTCTATGAGCTCTTTTGTGGAGGGTGTGATTTCTCTTGAGTTACCCCATATTCACGTGCTATTTTTTTCAATTCCCCCTTTTATCCTTTTTCTAAGTCATACTTTATTATATATTTGCAAGTCCCCTTTGTAAGGTTTCAATCCATTAGCATTGCATCTTTTGGACTGAGGTGAGCACTAAAAGAGTAGAGCTCAAGTTTGGACTGAGGTGAGCACTGAAAGAGTAGAGCTCAAGTTTGTACTAGATTTTGTTGGTCCTCTTTGACATCATTCCTTTATTTCTTTAGAATCATTTTCTTATTGTTTTAATAACACTTATGAAACAACCTCTAGGACTTCAACCCCTCTTCTCATGAGAGAATGGACCATGACCCATTGTCAAAGTTTAGTACACTATGAGAGGATCTAGGATGGAAAGTGTTAAGTATGGTGGGGAACGGAACATTACCCTTGCGAGGGCCCCCTAGTAGTACCCATTTTCCATGGGTGGTGACATCGCGACACTATGGCATAGAAGCTTACAACCAAGGTGAAACAAGGCCAATTTTCCAAGCTAGTGATCCATTATCCAACTTCAACCAAATATCCTCATCCACATACCTGAAAAATTAAGCACAACACTTTACATAAAAGAAGGACTAACATACCTCATGGTGACGATGGCTTACCATCTCCCATACTATGGGTTTCTTGGATGTGATGAGCCTTGATTGATCTATATTTGTAAATGTGAATGAGGGTGTATGCTAGGTTTTCATATGTGGGCATGGTGATCATCATCATGGTCAAGATCATGTTCTCCATTGCGGTCCATGAGACATGATCTCCTCTAGTTACCCATAGAAATGGGGGGGTAATAGGTCTACGAGAATGTCTAAGAGAGGGATCCAAGGGGAAATTACCCATGTCTATTAATTCAACCCACTTCCTAAAATCACTATTGGTATATGAACCTTCTATTTTTTCGTTGAGTGTTCCCAAATCCAATCATTGAATGCATGTAAGAGAGTGGGTGTGAGAAGTCACATCCCATAGTTATTAGGAGAATGGGGGTAGTCTACAATCAGCATGGGGAAGTCTGTAAGTCAAGCAAGTAATCCAAAGAGAGGAAATATGTATGGGAAGTGACAATAGTTTTAGACAGTCAATGTTTTTGGCATGAACAACAAGCAGAGAGCAGGGAAGAAGAGCTTGGAGTTGGAGCAACCATGGAGTGCGAATTCTGAATCATATTTGGAGTAGAATACGGAAGAGACAGGATGTCGGGCCTGAAGAGTGAACTCTTGTGTGAGTTTCACTATAACAACAAGTGATTGTTGTTGTTTTCCTAGTAGTGATATCCATTGAGTTTCTGAGTAGTGAGATTCTTGGTTACATGTACCAGAGAGACCCTGATAAATGAATGGGACACACGATGGACTAGGATTAGTGAAGGGGTACATTATGTGGGTTGGACAGGTCGAGAGGAAGAGAGCTAGTGGAAAATCAAGATAGTTGTAGGAGAATACCAGTGGGTTGTGGGATTTTCCGAGTTGTGATGGACAATGAGAGACCACCATGTTTTGTGGATTTCCAGCCCCAACTCGGGGGTGACTTTTTGTTGAGATTTGGAACAAAAAGTCTATGGTTGGGTGGAACATTTGTCCCAAGTAGTTGGTTGTACAACATTTAAAAGATAAGTGTTTTATCTTGTTTCTGTGTTACATTATGATTTTAATGGTTATGCTCGAACTCTGTGTATGAGACTGATTTATATGTTGCTATAATGAGTTATTAGATGCATTCTTGTCGATTTTATCATGTTGTATATGCATATAATTAATGGTATCAAACAATAGTTAAAACTATATGTTTTCCTATAGTTGGTGAGCTACAGGATTAGTTAGCAAAAAAAATTGTTTTTATGAGTATTTATGCACGTAATGGACCTTAGTTGGGATGGGGAACGTTACAATTATAATTAAATAATAGAATGCCAAATTTACTATTGTATTTATGGTTGTCATAATTGTTTTCAAATCTATTATATGTATGATAATATTTTCATAAAAGCTTGAAACTTATTGGAACGCATTAGTATCTTATCTCTTGAATTGCTTAATGGATTGGAGTTTTTAAGGATTGAAATATTTTTTCGCTTTTATTAAATTTTTAGAGCAATAGATTTACCAGATTATTTAGATCTCCTTTTACATTCAACAACCATATACTGAGTTTATAAGCAGGATAAAAAAGCACAAGAAGACACAAAGATTTATCCTGGGAAAACCCCAAACCCAGGGAAAAACCCAGCCAACTTTTCTTAGAGAGAATCTTTCTGATAATACAATACAACCATGAACAAGTTTTATTCACAAGAGAAAAATTGATAATGAAGAAATCATTATACAAGAACTTATCTCTTCTCCTTTTCAAACCCTATCAAGGGTAGTTGAGCCACTACACAATACTAGGGTAACTCTCCTAGAGATAGAGCACAAGAGAAATCACCAAGAGTCACCAAGAAATCCCAGTTGTTGCAGTAGCTACATCTTCTTCTTGCCTTAGACTTGTGCCTTCTTCTTGAGTGATATAGTTGTGTGTGTGAGTGATCAAATTAGCACAGCATCACTTTATTTATAGTCTTCAAGTCACTTAATTGGGGTTGACTTCTCTTCCTGGAATTCTATTTTCACTTTAATCTTTTCCTGTGGGTCGACTTCTCTTCCTGGAAATTTTGTTTCCACTTTATTTTTTTACTGTGGGCTGACTAATCTTCCTAGGTGTTCTTCAATTGTTCAATGATTTTCCTTTGACTTTTTGGAATCTTCTTCTTCTCTAAGAAAAGTTGTCCATGAGGGAATACATCCCCCTGCTATCAAAACGTCAACACTCCCTCTTATCTAGGGAGGTATTCTTCTATGATTTTTTCTTCTAGTATTCCCAATCACACCCATCCATTTCACATGGTATGGGAAATCCTACCACCATATTCACAAGACTACACAACAATTGTATATGATGTTTCTCCTCTCCTATTAGTCCCAATCACACCCATCCACTTCACATGGTATGGGAAATACTACCACCATAGCCCCATTCACACCTGGCCACTTAACATGGCTTAGGAAAGGCTACGCCAAGGTCCCAATCATACCTAAACATTTCACATGGTGTAGGAAAGACCACGCTACAAATTATCACACCTAACCACTTCACATGGTGTAGGAAAGAATTGTACCAAGCTGCTCATTACTCCCTCAGTCACTTCACATGACTGATCTGGGAAACCCTTGGCCAAAGGGAGAGTATCTTCCAGCTGTAGGAGAAACATCACAACTCCCTATCAACGAGGGTGTACATTCTGCATCATGCCAATCTTGTCTCTGAAGTACTGATACTTCACTCTAGATAGAGGCTTGGTGATAATGTATGTTATCTATTCATCTGTGGATATGTATGGGAGCTCCACTTCTCCTTTCTGCACCATGTCTCAGATGAAATGGTATTTGATCTCTATATGCTTTGACTGGTCATGAAATACTGGATTCTCTGAAAGATTTACACTACTTTGATTATCACAATATATCAAAGTTGGCTCCAACTCTAAATCAAATAACCCTGCAAGCAACTTCTGAAGCCACACAACTTCACGGCTTGCAACATTGGCTACTATATATTCTACCTCTATTGTACTGAGTTCCACTAACGCCTTTTTTCTACTAAACCATGAGATCATACCCGATCCCAAAATGAAGCAACATTCTAATGTGCTTTTCCTGTCCACTGCACTCCCTGCCCAATAAGAGTTTGTATAACCTTGCATCTTTACTTTACCATCTGAGACATATATGACTCCATATCCAACCGTACCATGCAGTTACCTCAACACATGCTTTGTTGCTACCAAATGTACATGTCTAGGCTCAACCATGTATTGACTCAATGTGTTCATTGCAAAGCGTATATCCGGCCTGGTGTTAACCGGGTACATCAACGATCCGATGAACTGTCTGTACATCGTGGGATTAACCAAATTTGAAGAAGAAATGCTCAAGAGCTTCAAATTCCTAACCATAGGTGTGGTCATGGATTTGCAGTCCATCATCCTGAATCTCTGCAGGATATCAACTATATACTTTCCTTGGATAAGGAAGATTTAATCTGGTCTCTACCACACCTCTAATCCCAAGAAATAGTGCATCAAACCCAAATCCTTGATTTCGAACTCTGGAGTGAAAACCCTCTTGCACCCATCTATGAGATTTGCATCCCCTATAAGAAACAGTTCATCCACATATAGTACCAATATCAATGGGAAACCATATTTAACCTTGTAGTAAGGGTTGGGATCTGCATCACTTTTGGTAAACCCCAAACTCATCATACAACTGT
Organism: Picea glauca; assembly: GCA_000966675.3. Classification (NCBI taxonomy): domain Eukaryota; kingdom Viridiplantae; phylum Streptophyta; class Pinopsida; order Pinales; family Pinaceae; genus Picea; species Picea glauca. Next base: position 18,732 of record JZKD02S1977786.1, on the reverse strand, counting down.
CTATTCTGACATACCATGCCCTGGGTGCCTGCTTAATCCCATACAAATATTTCTTCAATTTAGAAACATGGGACTCCTTCCCATGGATCAAAAAACCTTGTGGCTTCTCTATGTACACTTATTCTTCAATTACACCATTCAAGAAAGTAGTGTTGCCATCCATCTGGTGTAATTTCCATCCCATAACAGAAGCAATAGAAATAAAAGATCAAATGGAAGTGCACCTTTCTACTGGATCAAATGACTCATCATAATATTATCCCTCTTTTTGGGAGAAACCTCTAGCCACAAATCTAGATTTGTACTTCTCTATGCTTCCATATACATCAAGCTTGATCTTGTAGATCCAATTGGATGTCGTCATTGACTTCCCTCCTGGTCTCAGAACCACCTCCCACACATCATTCTTCATGATGGATTGGTATTCTTCCATCATGGCATCCTTCCACACTTGTTGCTTTGCAACTTCCTCATAAGTGGAAGGTTCTGAATCAATGATCTTACTCATCGATGCTACATAGCTAGAGAACTTGTGTGGTTTCTCTCTCTCTGAAAGAGCCACTGGGATCTGCATATTTTCTTCCTCCTGCAAGGTGTTCTGGAGCCATGATGGTCTCTTCTTGGTAACCGTAACTTCTCTGGGTGGATCTATAGGTATCGTTGGCTCTACTGTCTCATTTTTATCTTCTGGAATATGTTCTTCTGAAGTAGATTCAATCATTGTTGCATCCCTTGGAGCCTCTTGCTCCTTTATGTGCTCATCCATATGAGACTCTCTAGATTTCTTGAAGGTTGCTTCTTCATCAAAGGTAACATCCTTGCTAATCTCAATCTATCTATGTCTGTGGATGTATATTCTAGATTTTGAAGTCTCACTGTATCCAACAAAGGTGCCCTTATTTTCTGAAGGCTCTAGCTTCATTCTCTTTTCCTTGGGAACATGTATGTACACTGGGCAGCCAAATCTCCTCAAGTGGTTGACTTCTGGTTTCTTTCTGGTGAATACTTATTTCGGTGTCTTGTTCCCCAATATCTTATGAGGACTTCTATTCTGCACATACATATTTGTAGTAGATGCTTCTTCCCATAGATGCATGGGTAAGTTCTAGTAATAGATCATTGCTTTAGTTGCTTCTACAATTGATATGTTCTTTCTCTATGCAGCCCCATTCTCTTGGGGGTTGTAGGGAGTTGTCAGCTCCCTCTTAATCCCTGCTTCTCTGCAAAAATATTTGAACTCACTTGAGGTGTATTCACCTCCATTATGTGACCTCAAAACTTTAATCTTTATTCCAGAGAGATTTTATACTAAAGCCTTGAATTATTGAAACTTATTGAAAACTTCATCTTTTTCTTTCAAGAAATAGATCCATGTTTTACGTTAGAAATCATCAATAAAAATAACATAATATATTAAGTTACCTAGATATTGTACCCTCATTTGTTCGCATACATCTAAATGTATGGTGTCCATGATCCCTTTGGATATATTGTCACTGCTTGGAAAACTTCCCTTGGCATTCTTGGCAAGTGTGCATCCTTTGCATACTCCATCATTCTCTACCTGCATATCTAGTAGACTTGTAACCATCTTGCTCAAAATTGGTAAGGCTCTATATTTGATGTGAGAAAGTCTTCAGTGCCATAGGTCATTAGAGATAATATTGTTGTGTACAAGAGCTTGTTTAGGGATTCCCTTCAATTTATACAATCCTCCCTCTCAGAAACCAATTACAGTAGTTGAATCTATACTTGAACACTTAGGCCATAGAAGGACTTGACCATCAACAAAAGCTTCTTTGAAGCCTCTATCTTCTAAAGAAGAGATAGAAAGAAGATTCTTCTTTGACCCTTGTACAAACAATACATTCTTTATTGAAATAGAGATACCTGAATCAAGCTAGTAGAAGGCTTCTCCTACTCCTTTTACTGCAAGTTTCAAATCATCCCCAAGTTCCACCTGAAGGGATGAACTCTTTTCTGTCAATTTTGTAAGAGAACTTTGGAACCCGATCATGTGCTTGGAAGCACCATTGTTCACCAACCAAATATCACTTTCTTGATTGATGGTACCTGTGAGGGTTGAGACAAATACATACTCTTCATATTTTGATTCCATTGTGTCTTCTGAGATGTGGACTCCTCCATATTTGTTGCATGTGCATGATGTTTTCTCTTTCCTTTCCCTTGAGGACATTGATAATAAAAGTATACCAACTTCTGACAGTTGAAACATGTAATCTTAGATACATTCTTCTTATGATCTGGAACTGATCTTCTATTTTTCTTCAGACTTTTGTTTCTTATTTCTTTCATTTTCTTCACATGATTCGCAAGAGCTTGATTCTCGTAATCATTGGTCTTTTGCGACTTCGTATTAATATTGATTCTTCTTGGGTATATTCTGACCATAGCTTGTCAAATTTGGGCAAATTCCTTCTTGCAAAAATTCCCTGAACAAATGCGTCCCAAGAAGAAGGAAATCCATTTAGATTTGTAGTCACAAGCTCTACATCATACATTGAATCTCCAATAGCTGCTAGTTAATCCTTGATCTGAGAAATCCTCATGAAATAGGTAGAAACTATATCTTACTTATTCATCATCACATTTCTGATTTGATGCCTTAGGGTTAGATTTCTTCTTGTGTTCTTGCTTTCATACAGTCTTGTTAAGGCATCAAAAGTCTCCTTTGTTTGCTTCAATTCCAATACATTGGGAATCAAGTGATCCTTGATTGAATCTGTCAAGATCCTCTTGGCATTGATCTCATTCTTCTTGTACTTTTCCTTGGCATATTCTTCTTCTGGTTCTGGGAGAACTAGATTGACATAATCCAAGAGCTCATTCTCTTCTAGAACAAGAAGTACTCTATTCTTCCATGATATGAAATTGTTTTCTCTATCCATATTGTCTTCAACTCTCATACTAGTAATCATTTTCGTTGGTAGAAACCCTAGGCCCAAAATTTCAACCTTCTTAAAAAGACAACGCTAGGGTTTCAGGATATGCGTTAGGGTTAGGCGAGTTTCTTTGTGGTGGAGTTATTCCCAATGATTTTGAAATAATTTCTCATTGAGATTGAAAAGAGAAAATTGTGCAGTGGCAAATCCCAAAGTACGATCTTCCTTCCAGTGATTAGAATGTTCTGAAGCTAACTAGCTCTAATACCATGTTAGATTTTCTTAAATTTTCAGAGCAACAGATTTACCAAAGTATTTAGATCTTATTTTACATTCAAAAACCATATACTAAAAATATAAGTAGGATAAACAAGCACAAGAAGAAACAAATATTTATCCTAGGAAAACCCCAAGCCCGAGGAAAAACCCAACCAACTTTTCTTAGAGAGAATCTTTCTGATAATACAATACAATTGATCCAGATTATTTTCGGTAGGAAATGAGAGTGGAGATATAACACAGAAATATAAAGAGATATTGCAAGAGAGACAATAATATAATAGAGGTATATCAAATATATACCAAGAGGCATAGATATACAGTAATACACAATTTCTATTAATGAGTGAAATGTACAAAATTGTAGAAATACAAAGTGAAAGACTCGCTAGAATGGTGGAAGCTTATCTCTGAGAAGAGATGTGACGGCTACTCGCATTCACAAGAAGATGATTTTACAATGAGACTCCAAACGTATTTTTATCATAAAGAAAATCCAAAACCCTAACCCCAGAAGATGAAAAGCCAACAGTTTTGTAGACCCCATTTTGGGTAGTTTGGTGTATCAACTTCCCAGGGGCGTAACTTTGGCATACGATATTCGTTTGGGGCACATGATAGCGCGTTGGAAAGGTATCATCGAAGAGATTCATTTTGGGGGATCGATCAAAACATTTGGCAATCATTGAGGTGCTCAATCCTGAAAAAACTTCATTTAGGCCCTCAAAATGACCCCAGAAGTTTAGGAACCGAAAAATTGCTAAAAATAGTAAGCTGCCATAAAATTGTTTGAGCCAATTGGAATATTTGGGTGGCCACCGATATCCACCTGGATAAATCCTCCCTCCTTAGGAGTCAATCGTCTCCATTGTGTTGAGTGCTCGGGGAAGAGGGAAAAGTGTTTGTTGAATCTGCATCTTGATGAGTTGCTTGCCTTGTTGGAGAAGTTGCGTTGCTTAGCTTGTTGAAGGTTGCCACAAACCTATGGCTGGAAGGGTTGGACCTTTTGAACCAGTCTTGCTACATGATATGATTGGTGTGGAAGGAATCCTTTCACGTTGCTTCAATCTTATTGACTTGCTTTTGTTGGACAGAAGGTGCTTGGACTGAGGCTGCAGTGGTTGCGGTGTTCTTCTGTTCACCTTTTGAATAGACTGTGAAGAAGATGAATTTTGTAGTATGAGATACTACCTTGCGACACTGTTTAGGTGGGACAGTAGTTGGAACTACCACTGGTATCCTATAGAGATGACCCCCTAGAGTAATAATGACACTACAAGGTCAAGACTCATAAATAGCATGGTGCTTCCACATATATGGTTGGCCCAAAAGAAAATCACAGACATCCAGTGGGGAAACATCACATAATACCTCATCCTTGAAGGGTTGGATGACATATGACAATTGACACTATTGGCTGACATGGAGATCTCATCCCTGAAGAAGCCACCCGATGTTGTATGGCTACAGGTGTGGTGTTGTCAACAATCCCAATTGTTTGACGACATGTATTGAGATGAGGTTCTTTTGGCTTCCGTTATCAACAATGAAATGCAACGGAGTCCCCTCCACCCACATTTGTGAATGGAAGAGGTGCTCCCCCTCTTCAGGATCTATTGGTTCTTTTGGTTGAATTGTTGTGGTCGCGACAGTAGCAGTGGGGTCTACGTTGATGATTTTTCTTCTCCCATTATTTTCTGAATCAGTCTCTAAATCAAGGTTTGGCTGCAGATTTTCAAACCCAAACTCCCATTTGTTCTGGTGCTTAAATTTCTGCTTGATTTTAATATCATATCGCTAAGCAACACCCATTGATGAGATGTCCAGAAAATCCATTTCAGTTTGGATGTATCTGTGTAGAGCCCCACGGTATTTCAAAACCAAATGTCGTTCGGAGTCTTTGATACTTAGCTTAGTGTGAAAGGTATGGAAGGTATTGGTGAACTGTGAAACTTCTTGGCCCCTCTCTTGCCATGATATGGTCCATCTCATGTATTGTTCGTCATAGTTTCTAACTAGGTAATATTGTTGCTTGACCGCATCCACAAAAAATCCCAAGTGGGCTCGGCCCCATATATTCCATACTCCTCTGTGGAAATTTTCTCCCAGTAAGTTTCCCACCAATGTTTGACATGGGGGAGAGCTTTAAGGAGTGTGAAGGTGATCTTTTCCCTGTCAAAAAAATTGTGAACAGAGAAATAACCTTCTAGCAAATTTAACCATTTTTCTCTAGGGTATCTGCATTTATTTGTCCTTAAAATATGGGAATATCAAAATTAACTTGTACCTTGAAAGTAGAGGTTCCTCCAAAGTGCTCATTTGATGAAGACACATCGGTTGTTATCGACAAGCATTGAAGGATGTGGGAAAAATTCTCCGTCATTTCGCCCCTATGTCACGTGAGAGATTTCTCAAGCAACAAATTAATAGAATTGTCTGTTGTCATTTTTATTTTCTTTTGCCATTGAGGGTTTCTTGGGAATGCGAGAGTGATTGTCCTCCAGAGAGATAAGCTCGAGACCCAACCTGCTATACTTGGAGCTCGTCGAGGACATGCACTAAAAAACAATCAAGAGCAACCTGCTCTGATACCATTGATCTGGATTATTTTCGGCACGAAATGAGAGAGGAGATATAACACAGAAATATACAAAGATATTGCAAGATATCTAGTAACATAATAAATATATATCTGATATATAACAAGAGGCACATATATACAGTAATACACAATTTCTATTAATGAGAGAAATGTACAAAACTATAGAAATACAGAGTGAAAGACTCACTAGAATGGTGGCATCTTATCTCTGAGAAGAGATATGACGGCTACTTGCATTCGCAAGAAGATGATTTTAAAATGAGGCTCCAAAGGCCTTTTTATCATAAATAAAATCCAAAACCCTAACCCCGGAAGATGAAAAGCCAGCAGTTGTGTGGACCCTGTTTTGCATAGTTTGGTGTATCAATTTCTTAGGGGCGTAAATTTGGCATACGATCTTTGTTTGGGGTGCACGATGGCTTGTGGAAAGGTATCATCGAGGAGATTAATTTTGGGGGCTCAATCAAATCCTTCGAATATATTTAAGGTGCTCGATCCCAAAAAACCTTCATTTAGGCCCTCAAAATGGCCCCGGAAGTTTAGGAACCGAAAAACTACTAAAAATAGTAAGTTTCCAAAAAATTGTTTTGAGCCAATTGGAATAGGTGGGTGGCCACCGATATCCACTTGGATCAACAACAATGAACAATCTCTATTCATAAGAGAAAAATTGATAATGAAGAAACCCTGATAAAAGAACTTATCTCTTATGCTTGTCAAACCGTAGCGAGGGTAGTTGAGCCACCACACAATACTAGCGCAACTCTTCTAGAGATAGAAAACAAGAGAAATCATCAGGATTCACCAAGAAACCCTATTTATTTTAGTAGTTGTGTCTTCTTCTTGCCTCAAAATTGCACCTTCTTCTTGAGTGAGATAGTTGTGAGTGTTAGTGATCAAATGAGCAAGGTGTCACTTTATTTCTAGTCTTCAAGTCACTTATCTGGAGTTGACTTCTCTTACGGGGTGTTCTTCAATCGTTCAGTGGTCTTCCTTTGACTTCTTGGAATATTCTTCTTCTCTAAGAAAAGTTGGCTAGGAAGGAATACATTCCGTTGCTACCAAAACATCAACAATATTTTCCATTGTTGTTGACGTTTTTGTTTATATTTCATAACAACCCTAAGGTTGAAAACTCATAGGGTTAAAATATGTGAAACCTTTACGAAAGAGGTGAAATTTTTGAGTTGCGTTAAAAACCAGTATTTTTCATTTTGTCGAGTAATTTGTGCGATGGGACTACCTAATCGTCCTTATCACACTTTATTTCACCCATGCACTCATATTCTATGGACTGATTAATTTATTCCATCCATGCACACCTACTTTGTGGAGAAATAAATTTATTTAATCCCCCTCCTAGCCTTGATAAGTTATAGTCCTATGAATTGCTCTACTTTGCCACTCCTCCTTTCTTACACTCACACTTCTTGCAGTCTCACTTTTTTGTTAACGTAACAGATATGTATTCAATAAAAATCTGTGAATTTTCCTATATAAAAAAGAATAGGGATTCCAAAATTTTTGGGGTGACTTTAAGTTTATGGAACACTCCCTCTTCCCTTAAAAGATGGAGGATCTGCTAGTTAGTGAGTCTCCATTTTCTTCTTTAATTTATTTCATTTCTTGGATTTCACATGTAAATTTTAATAAATTGATTTCTTGAAATTTGACAAAATAAATACCTACTAAAATAAGTTTTTAAGGTGGATATCACCATCTTATGTACCTGTTGAGGGGATTGAGATCCATTAAACTCAACAACAGGAACTGAACCCACCTAAGATTCCCAATTAGACTCGTAATCGTTTGATGAGTGGTAAGGTTCTCCAGATTTGTGATCTGGTTAGGTTTATCGATGGGCTTTAATGGTGATTGACATGTGTGTCTTGTATGTTAAGATTTTTCCTCAAGTTAGGCAGTTCTCTTTTTGGTTATTTTCTAATATTATAACAAAATAAAGATAAAACTCTAAACTAGATGACAAAGAGAATCTAACTATGTGTTTGGGCAGGAGGATGGCCTTAGGATAACCTTTATACCCTAGCATACAGACGAAGAATATCTAAACAACTTCAAACTAGCAATTAATACCATTTAATTAGTAGATATTCAACATTGTTTGAGATAATAATTGTCGAAAAGATACATACATGTGACAAGAAGCTAGTGCAAGAAAAGTAATTTCCAGTACTATGTTATCAATCACACGTTAACACAATCGATTTCTAGTCACCAACTAGAATAAAAGCATTGTTACAACATTATAAGATAACTTGAAACACAAGTAAAACAACTCTTACTCAACAAAGCAACAAATATCGAATCCGAAGACAGAGATAATCCTCCTCGGTATAAACATATTCACGCCTCAGATGATAAAAGTGCATTTGGTTCTAAAAAAAACTTCTTAATTAAAATAAACTTGCACAGAAACAGTTCTATTACAAAATTTCATAAAAATATTTCTCCCCATAACCATCAACCCTTCTACACGAGGTCGATCTCCCTATTTATAAATAATCACTAAGCTAAAAATAACTATTAAAATTCGTGTTAAGTGAAACAAAATGACACGTGGCATATTTTTATCTCTTTGTTCTCCTAAGATCAACTGATCCTTTCACTGCAATGGATTATTTATATCATACTCCGACCACTTGAAGAAGAGGCCTTCGCATGCGTTTGCATATGGGAACCTATGATGATCCATCGGGGTGAAGAGGATTTCCTTTATCTCTACTGCCCGCTCCTTGTACTTGATAAATTTGACACTTAAGTGTTGTAAGATTGTTAGAGCTTTGATCGGGGGTTCCACAAACTTCTTCGCTAGACTTGAGATCATTATTGAAATCTACAAAATATATGTTTCCCATGCCACGTCTTGCTCTTCATGTTATTTAACAATATCTTGTAAGTAAGAGAAATCCTCCGATGCACCAAACTCTGGAAAATTAATGTCCCTTATTTCCATGTTGATTTTCTCCCAGCTTTTCTCACATTCTTCCCACCTTTCTTGTATTCTACGTTGAGGCTCTTGGACCATGGACACCTAGTGTTCAGCTGCTTTTCGTATTAGAGTGATGTTGTTGTCCATCAACACTCGGATACTATGCTCCTCTTAATCACGGCCCTTCTGCACTTCACTGATGTAGTCGATTCATTCTAAGGCTTGATGTGCCTTTCCGAACCACTATTGCATATCTTTGCAGGTCGCCATCCCAATTAAAGTATCTTCTTGAAGATCAACTACTCGAGCGGTGAAGAGGTCTCTTTATCTTCTGAATCGCCCATATATTTCTTGGAACTTGTTCATTAAGAGTACCACCGCCTGTGTCGAGTTCTGGTAGTACTCAACCTGATGATGAAGATGGTCCAATTCTTTTCTTATGGAAGTTGCCTCCTCTTTGTCCTTCCTTGCTCTGCAAGTGTGGCATCCATTATGGCCATTGCATCTCCAATGAGTTTGCTCATCTTAGCATGCCCTGTGTCAAATAGTGTTTCTTCCATGGTTATGAACAAAGTGTTGTCAAAGGTGAGTTTTCTTTTCTTGACCGTCCTTTTCATCAGGGATTTTCTCTTCCTGTCATAAGAAATGGCCTGCACGTCAATGATATCATCTACTGGCTCCAAAATCTATTGATCTCCCCAGCACAAAGTATTTCCTAGGCTTCATGTTGTGTAGAGATGTTCCATGGTATCTTCTCGTCTAGGTTCTTGTTATTTTTCATGGTTGGGCCCGCTCGGCTCCTTGGCAGGGGAGTTTCTTGGATTCTTTGTCGACTGGTCCTCCTACCTGGCTTCAATGATCAACTATCTTTTCACTCCAGATGAGGGAGTAGGCAGAAGCTCAATACCGATTCAAAGTTCAACTAGTGGGGTGCCAATTTCTGGTAGCTTCATTGTTCCTCTGTGTTCACCCATGTCCATGGCATATTTGGAGCTGGCACCATGCAGTTGAGTCTCTCTTGTTGGTTGTGTTTCCAGTGAACTGATCAATTCAGCATCAGTAGTGATTATGGCTTCCTGGCAGCCCTCCCGAGGTTCCAGTAAATTCCTTCAGGAGCAAGAGTAGATACTTCACCTGGGCTTTCCTCCTGGGTGATTACAACTAGATTTATGTATGAATCCTATGAGCCTTCATAATCACAATATATAGTGATTATGTCCACAAGAACAGTTGGCACCCCTGTTCTGCTTGATAATCTTTATGGCCTTTATTGAATTGCAGCTGGTATCGGGGATCTCACCTGGACAGTTTCTTCTCGATCGGTAGTTTGAGTTTGTGGGGAGGTACTTGACCAATTTGGCTCTACCTCATGGTCATTGGTGTTGATCGGGGTAATACTTGGAGGTTCTATCATAGGATTGAGTGGGGGGTCTTCCTCTAACCTTTGCATATCCCTTTTGGCTTATTCGAACAACAATGTACCCCTCCTTTGTGCTTTCATTGCTTCCGCTGCTCTTCTTTCCTCTCTGACCCTGATGAATTCTTAAGCAGAGTGGTCTATGGTTTCAACTTGTTCATCCAGAGACATCACTTTGAACTTATTCATATTCGGGTTGGCCCTTCTTTGCAGTACTTCCTCCTAGTCTTAGGCGCCTTCAGTGAAGATTTCGTCTTCAAAATTATCATGAGCATACGACCAATAGGAGGATACCTGCGTCGTGTGTTGGGGAACTAAGCCCTTGGGATCATTCTTGCGAAAGCATCTTGTATGAAATCGTTACTTGAGCTAATTCATCCCCTCTTGTCTCGCCTGCGCAGTGTCTCTGGCCATGTAAAATCCTATGTGGAAACCATAGGGAATGAAAGCTCTCTTCTTGTCTTTGACCAGGGAGGCATTGTAGCCTTGCAAGATGGTCTGGTAGAATATCTCCCCCAAAATGAGGTGATCTGGGACATGAACAGGGAGAAGGTGGGGTGCGTCAGTAGCTCCGAACACACTAATATAAGTGTTAGTTTCTTCGAAGTACCAGTGGCCAACTTTTTCTATCATCTTCTTTTCTGCCACCGAAAGCCGAGGGCACTCTTTTCTAAAGATGATGAAGTATACCATGGCTAGGAACTCATCACATATTAAAGTATATGATCTCTTTTATTTATTTTCCCATGATATGTTGAAATAGATATGTACAGGCAATTCGACAATATGCCAGCTCAAATTCATACTTGCAAAAATGTTCCTTGCGCAAATTACATCCAACAAGTAGGATGCCATGTAGAAGGTATGAACCTCTCCTTCCTTCGGTGACTGGGCCTGTGAAATATTTATACTGAGTTGCTTGGAGATAATGGCTCCCCAATTGAAACTACTCCCCAAAATTGCCACGGTGTATGCCAAGGGCATCCATGCCTATGAAAATTTGGAGCAATCCTTTTCTCCATATAACTGATAGACTAATTCCATTAGATACATGTATGACTCTCGGAGATTTACTGTGTTGTACTAACCAGTGCTCCTATTTGTGAATTTCTTGTCTTCTTTCCACCACGAGGCTAGCAATCGGCTGGTATCATGAACCTCGTAGAACTTGACCATGAAATTTGTGTTTAGCCTTTCCTTTGGGTCTCTAAGTTTGTAGTACTTTTGCACCTCCACCGGAAGGAAAACACCAACACACTCACCTTGCTCATTGTTGATGGTGCACTTCACCGTGTCTCCATGGTCAATTATCCATCCCAAGGTCTCGATGCAGGGAATAACTGGGGTTCGGCTAGCCACCCTATGCAGATTTGACCTCCGAATGTTTTGAAACATCTCATCATCAAATATTTGGACATCTAGATTGCTATGAGGCATGAAATCAGGGTAGTCCTCCAGGCTAATTTTGTTGTACAGGTCGCCCCAATGTGGGAGCACCACTTTAGACCCTCTGGTTGCCTCTATGTCACTGAATGTTGGAGGTTGGGTAAACTGCTTCTTGGTGGATGTGGGAATAATTGATTCTATCTTTGAGGTGAAATCCAACTCCCTTGCAGCGCTCGATGTATATCCTTCCTCGACCTATGGCTCCTTTAGTTTGGGCGTCCTTAGTGAGCGCCTAGTTGTCGACTTTCTTGGAGGCATTTTCTGCAAACAGACAGAGTGATATACCAACCTCTACAAGTATTATAGACGCAATTTCAATTGTAGAAATGATAAAGACAATGCATATATCTTACTTGCACAAGATTAACCTGGTTTAGAGTTAAAGATCGGTTATTATCTCTTCGACGTGTTCTCTCGCTCCTTTGACCGCTCCGGGGAATAAAACATTTGTGCACAGAATGGCGCATTTGAATATGTCTTTGTAATTTAAACATAGATCATACTTACCTTGTCGCATCAGTTCTTAAATTCAAGGGTGTAAATGCGCCCTGCACAATCCATCACTAAATTTGAACCATGCTCGGGATTAAATGCAATGCAGACTGGCGGCGCAGGAGCGGGTTACTTCGTAGTTCATCGATGTATTCAAACTTATATGGTTTGGTCGACGCGTGGGATAGTAACGTGGGCTGCACAAAACATTAATTGTCCTCTTAAATAACAAAATCTGATCTTATCCCTGCCGAAAGTATCCCATCAAACTATCGAGCATTCTCGTATTTTCAACACTGGTATGATCGACATTGGGGGAAAAAGGTAGGGTATTGAAATGGAACCAAAGCATAGAGCAGTCAATATCCCTGATGTACAATGTGGAAGGTTCAATGAAAAAACTCGTCGTATGATGTCCTATCAGTCTGTCGATAGCAAACGAGTGGATCAGCATCGACGATTTTCTTAAACATTTTTCGTTGATACCTTTAGCCGAAATCTCCGATGCCAACCCAAAACTCTATACAGTGTTGACATGGAAATGTTGACTTGGAGATATGGACATGACATGGGGAACATCAAGAGATGACATAGGGAAAACAAGCCGTGTCATACGAACTGCTTACACGGCAAAGACGCGTGGTGGTTGATTTCGACCTTTTCATGGGAAACATTTCTTTGACATTGGAGATTTCCTTTAGACATAAGTCTGGTTTCCGCACCATATTCTACCAACGTCGACGTCGTAACGATGATCGGCGATCGGCGAAGTGTTAAAGTGAAATTTTTTGCAATTTCATCTCAAGAATTATGCCGACGTCGAAGATGTGTCTACGATCGGCAATCGACGATGGTAGTCTTTTCCATTTGTGATTTACCTCTTGAATCTTTCCAGTGGCGAAGCATATCAGCGATGTTAAAAGACTATCTTATAGTCCAAATTTCGTCGATCGACGATTGTTAAAAGTTTTAAACGATGCACTTTTCGGGCCTATCGCGTATTGTTACTTAGAAAAATTGAATCTGTCAATAGTTTTTAAAACAAACAAAATATATTCGATGATAAGGCTCAAAAGAAAAAATCCATTCATTCATGACACAGACTCTGATTCAGAAAAATGAAAAGTGGTACCCAAAAGAAAGAAATTTCGAAAATTCTTTAGGGTGTGTTGAGTGCTCAACAATACCCAATAAGTAGAAACTTTGTAGTATTTTGACTCATGTGCACGCTTAAACCCTAGTTCTAGTTCATTTTGGTATTGTTTGGTATCGACAGCTCTGTAAGGAGGGGGCATTCACCCCCTCCCGACTCTGAAGCTCGTTCATTCCACTATATGGTCATTGTGTATGTTAATCAATCAAAGGCCAAACCCTCTCGCTTCATCAAGAAGTTGGACAACATGAAAAAAATCAACTTCCCTCCCTCCATGGCTAGGAAGAATTCCTTATCCCTCATGGACTGTGGTTTGATCATCCAATTCACTAGCATTTGGCCCTCTCCAAAATCTGTTGCAATCTGGCTGTAAAAAAATTGGGTCCCTCTCCTCAAGGGTTATCTAAGCCATTTTTTATGTGGGAGAGGGTTCTATGCCTTTCTCTTTGAGAAAAAGGAAGACAAATATTTGGTATTTCATAACAGTCCTTACTTTATGGTTGCAAGAGGGATGTACTTGAATAAATGGACCCCTGATTTCAATCTAGAAAATAATGTCCCTTCTATTCTTCCTATGTGAGTGCATTTACCCCATCTCCAACTCCATTTTTGGAGCGATGATTCCCTTTGATGCATACGTAACTCCTTGGGCCACTACATTGATAGGGTGGAACCAAAAGAAAACATGTTCTCATGTGCTCAAATCTATGTTGAAGTTGATCTTGAGAAAGGAACCCTTGAAGTTGTGCTAATATCCTTGGACGATTGGAAACATGTGCAACAGTTGGATTATGAACAACTCCCCTTCAAATGCAAGTTCTTCCACGAATATGGTCATTTCAAAACAAATTGTAAGAAGGAAATTCCTTCCCATCCTCCTAGTAGTGGGTCTGAGGATTGGCAGTGAGAAATGCAGAGGAAATTTGGAGCAAGGGGGATTTCCCATAATGTGTCTAGCCCTAGTTAGTCTATTGGTCCCCCTCCTTCTAGTCAATCCATTCCCCCAAAAAATTATGGTACCCCAAGCTCTTCAGCTAAAGTGATTCAAAAAAATAGTTTTGAAGCTCTATCATAGATGTTAGACAAAGAGGATGACCCCTCATATGTGGTTGTTGCTACAGTTTCTATCCCTCGGGAGAATCCTTCAGTCCAACCCTCTTTTGGGTCACCATATGCAAAAGAAAGGGTAAGTATTAAATCAAGAGAAGAGAAGAAGACTAGTATTGGCAACCCTTTGCATGAGAAAAAGACCTCTATTGTCATGGGCCTAGAAGAAGCATAAAATTTCAAAGATGTTGAGGTATCCTTTCTGGACCACAAATCTATATATTCTGATATTGATTACTTGGTTGATGAGGAATAAGATGATAAGGCTTCTGAGGAAAACATGCCAAGAATATTAGGATAGACGGCACCACGAACCATTTGGGAGGAACAAGAAAAGAAAGATATTCTTCTTGGATCCCAGCATACCATCCCAAAAATTATTAGGTCTTCTAAGATGTTGAAACTCTCTGGTAGTAATGTAGCAACCAAAGGTGATTCTTCCCATAACTCTTCAAAACAATGATTATTGTCTCTTGGAATTGTAGGGGCTTAGGCAGCACTTCAAAATCCTTTGTTGCCCGAGATCTTATTCATAATGAGAAGTAGTCTATTCTCCTACTCCGAGAGACCAAAATGAAAGTAGATGACATTAGTAAAACACCACTAGAAATGATATTAAAACATTTGGAATGTATTCCAGAAGATTCCAAGGGCGCCTATAGAGGCCTTTGCACCTTTTGGAACAAGTGTGAGGTTTACTTGGTTTTTCCCTTCAAACTTCTCATTGGATTTTATCTAAATTTAAATTTATCCACGATAACAAAAAGTTTGTGGTTATCAATATTTATATGATGGCTAATCCTTTCGAAAATATGACTTACTGGAAATCTATCTTCAATCTTCAATATTATGGCATTTCTTTGGACTGCATTCTAGCTAGCGATTTCAATACAATCAATAGCAGCTCTTAAAAAATAGGGGGATTTTTTGGCAAAGATCCATCCTAAGATAGAATCGAAGAACTTATAGTTGATTTGGATCTTATTGATGCGAATCCCCTCAGGGGTAAATATACATGGCCCAACAAGCACATAGAGCCTGGCCACATTACTACCCGACTAGATCGTTTTCTTGTCCATGGTCGCTTTCTTTCTACTAATTCCTCCCTCAAATATCTTAATCTTCCATCCCTGAATTTCGATCACAAAATCGTTATTCTACATATCCAATATCTCCCTGACTACGGTCCCCTACCCTTTCACTTCCTTCCCTTATGGATTGGCTCTCCATATGTCGATGGTTTGGTTGCTAATGCTTGGCACACTTGGGTTCTCGATACTTTTGTCTTCATTTGGGAACAAAATATTATCATGGTTAAACTCTCTCTCAAATGTTGGGCCATATCTTCCTTAACCTCCCCTTCATTTGTCCTTAAGGATTTTAAGGGAAAAATAAAATGTCTTCAACTATTAATGGAAGAAAATGAATTGTCAAATCAATTGTAGCAAGAAGAGTTACAGCTTCAAACACAAATACAAATATATATTGGAGGGGAAAAGGAATATCAGTGCATAAAATCACAAATTTTATGGCTTAAAGAGGGAGATAGGAACACTAAATTTTTCCATAAACAAGCCCAATCATGCCTCTCAAGAAACAATGTGGCAGCCATAAATTTGGAGGACGATTCCAGACTCTTTGATTTTGAGAGTATTCAGTCGGTAGCTCAAAGTCTTTTTGTTGATATTTTCTCCCGACAAGATGTGGCAACCATTAAAAATACATAATATATGTTAGAGCATATTCTAGCCATCATATCTGAAGAGGATAATCAGATCTTGATCCACCCTATAGAGGAAGCTGAGGTATCTACGATTATTTGGAGTTTGGGCCTAGACAAGGATCATGGTCTGGATGGGTTTCCCATATCCTTTTACAAACATTTCTAGGATCTCATTAAGTTTGATCTTATAAGAATGTTGGAGTATTCTCATAAAACCTTTAGACTAGGGGAAACACCAACTCGTCCTTTTTAGCATAAAAACCTCAGAATAAGTACTCAATGCCTTAACAAAGAGAGAAATTCATATAATAAGCCTCTTCGAGGGGGAAACCTCCTTATACATCATATGAATTCACAAATACAATATGATTCCAAATGAAAAGGTCTCCTTGGTATATATAGGAGACTAGGAGGTACAATTAAAACTAATGGACCCAAGCCGAAATAAATAAAATAACAATACTAATGTAATATGCCCCAATTAAGGGGTAATTTGCCACTATTTATGGCTTAACATTCCCCTCCCCTTCATACAAGTGTTGTTCACAACACTTGGGTAATTTTGGATGCTTTTGTATAAAAGACTCATCTTCCCAAGTGGAATCTTCAACGAGTAGTTTCTTACACTTAATGAGATACTCTGAAATGGGTATATTCCTCAGCTACAAATTCCTATGTTAGTGATAGGTTCAGGCTCCAATATGATATTTCCTTCCTCGTCAAGTTTTGACAATATAGTTTGAATTGGGATCTTGTCACCTATAACCTTCTTTAAGCATGAAACATGGAAAATTGGGTGTGCTCGCAAAGAAGCGGGTAGCTCCAGTTTGTATGCCATAGTACCAATCTTTTGCAACACCTTATAAGGGCCAGAGTACTTCGGTGATAGTTTATTATCCTTCTTAGCTTGCTTGAGGGACATCTGTTTGTGTGGTTGTAGTGTTAAAAATAACCAATCCTCTACTTCAAAACTTCTTTCACTACGATGTTGATCTGCTTGTTGTTTCATGTGATTATGTGCCATGGTCAGATTGTCCTTTAAGAATTGGATAACTTGTTGATGATGCTCGATGTGATTTTCCACTGCTTGAACCTTAGATTTTTATTTTAGAGAAGAAGTGATGGACAGTGGGTGATATCCATAGAGCACCATAAACGGTGTCATCTTTGTTGCAGTATGAAAGGAAGTGTTATACCACCATTCTGCCAAGGGTAACCACTTGAACCATTGTGTTTTTTTATCAGTGACAAAGCAACAGAGGTATCCTTCCAGACATTTGTTCACTATCCCATTTTGTCCATTAGATTGAGGATGATAAGATGAGCTATGAGCCAATTGAGTACCCAAACAAGAAAATAATTATGTCCAAAAATGTCCAGTGAAGATGGGATCTATGTTACTTACAATAGTCTTTGGGTTTCCATGTATCTTTTGAACTGTCTCCATGAATGTGGTGGCAAATGTACTGGCTTTGAAAGGATGATAGAATGCAGAAAAGTGTGTGTACTTGGTAAGTCTATCAACAATCACCATGATGACACTCTTTCCTTCATACTTCGGTAACCCTCTTGTGAAATCCATGAAAACCTCCTCCTAATGCTAACTTGGGATGGCTAATGGTTGTAAAATACCTAGGGTATTAATTGTTTCCACCTTATTTTGTTGGCAAACCAAACATTATTCCATAAACCTTTGAACATCAATTTTAAGGCCATCCCAAAAAAAATCCTTCTTCACCCTGTGATTGGTTTTCAAAAATCCTAAGTGCCCTCTTACTAGAGAGGTGTGCAATTCAAAAAGTACCTTTTTGTTTAGTTGGGAGTTCTTACATAAATATAAGCGATATATGTACCATAGTGAATTATTTTTCCATGTAAATGTATTTGATGCACTAGAATCCTGCTGCAACCTTCAATGAGATTCCACACTTTTTCGTCATTCTTTCATTCATCCCTTTCTTATTTTATCCAATCAAGTTGTATGATAGAGATAGCACAGAGAAATTCTTCAACATCTTCATCTTTTCTTGAGAGTGCATATGCCAAGACATTTTGCTTCCCTTTTTTGTAGATGATTTCAAAATCATAACCCAACATCTTGGTCACCCATTTTTGTTGTTCTTCTGAAGATAGTCTTTGCTCCAAGAAGTAGTTAAGACTACCATGATCTATTTTGACCTTGAAGTGCCTACCTATTAGGTAATGGCACCATTGCTTCAATGCAAGTAGTGTTTCCATCATTTCCTTCTCATAAATGGGTTTGTGTGAGTCCTTTCCCTTGAGTGGATGACTTTCAAAAGAAAGGGGCCTTCCTTCTTTCATTAGAATAGCACTAATGCGATTTGTTGAGGCATCACATTCCATAATAAAGGTTTTTGTGAAGTCTGGTGTGGTCAAGACATGATCTTTGCACATTGCCTCTTTAAGTTGTTCAAAAGCTTGAGTTACCTCTGGAGTCCATGAAAATGCATCCTTCTTAGTTAATGTCGTTAAAGGTGTTGTTATTCTTCCATAGTTCCGAACAAACTTGTAGTAGTAACCTGTTAAACCCAAAAATCCTCTAAGATTCTTCAATGTTTTGGGAATTGGCCAGTCCACCATGGCCTTAATCTTGTTAGGGTCTACCTTGACACCTTTATGAGATACAATATGACCGAAAT
>JZKD02S1977775.1:43245-55776 GCA_000966675.3 Picea glauca | reverse complement strand
GTATTATTGATGCAGATCCTAGTGCAACCTCCTTCCACACCACCCCCACCCCAAACTAGAAGCAACACCACCACCATTGGGGTAGACGAAAGAAGAATGAGCTCATCGCTCCACTCCCTCCCCAAGATAAACCTCCTTGCACACTATGCGAATGACAAGGACACCCCACTAATATATGTCCTACTCTTCCTAAGCTATGCAATAGGATCTATATGCCTAGACCAACCACATTTCTTGCCACTCCACCAAGCACATCCACTGCTACTACAAAGTAATCAACCACATGTAATAAATGGTTGTGAACTAAATTCTCTTGTGCCATATGTTCAAAATATGGCCACTACACTCATCATTTTCCAACTCTACCTCAATTTCACCAAAAATTAGCCACAACACACCAAACATCTTGGCCAGATCCCTCTCAGCCACTCCCTACTGAGGCTCACATTACTGATATTCGATATATTTCATCGTCAGTCCCTGAGAGAATGAGGTACCATCCACAATATTGGGACACTTACTTTATGTCCAGTGGTCCCTCACACCATGTGCATGATATTCCATCTATGTCCTCACCACTTGAGGACAATAACACTTACCCACTGACAATTCCCCTTGTCACCTCCCAGGATTCCCTGTATTCACAATTTTTTCATTGCAATGAAGATATCCTGGAGGAAATAACTACCCTGATTTCCCATGGAATGTTCTCCATCCTTGAGCAATTTTCATTTCACAGGAGACCTTTCACCCTCCTATCCAAGCCTTCACGTGTGCAATCAAAATCAAGGATTTAATTTCTTCAGGGCATATAGACTAGTTCAACAACCCTATCCCTACACCAGATGATTTTGAAGAAGGAAACATGGCCAACATCCCCCCCACCATAAAAATTGACTTTTCCATTAAACCAGTAATTGTAGAAGAAAACACCATTGGCCTTGCATGCTCCCCTGAAGAAATCATTTCTTACAAATCTTTCTTACAGGAATACTGAGATATTTTTTCTTGGTCATATACTTGGCCAGATGTTACCCCTATTCGTCAAAAGCACCACCCCCTTCACACATCCAAAGTTGTGACTATTGAAATTGAAGTTGACAAGTTACGTGTTGTCAAGTTCATTTACCCCATTTCTTACTTTTCGTGGGTCTCCAACCCCATCCCCATTAACAAAAAACAGGGCACTATTTGTGTTTGCATAGAGTTTCTCCATCTGAACCACGCTTGTCCCAAAGACAACTTTCCAACCCGTTTCATCGACCAAATATTTGATGAATGCGTCAACTATGAGGCACTGTCCTTTATGTATGGGTTCTCTGGCTACAATAAAATTCAAATCCATCTAGCAGATCAATACAAAACTTCTTTTACAACCCCTTGGGGTACCTTCTCTTATCACATCATGCATTTTGGACTCAAAAATGTCGGTGCTACGTTTCAACAGGCCATGACCTATTTTTTTCATGATCTTCCTCCCATCATCCTTTCTTTTTTGGATGACCTCACTGCTCGATCCAAAAAATGAACCCAAGATTTATATGACTTATGCATCGTTTTCCAATGATGTCGCCAATATAATATCCTCTTGAACCCCCTCAAGTGTGTATTTTGCATCACTCCCAGGCGCCTCTTTGCGTTCATTGACTCCCAAAACGACATCACCGTGGACCCCCTCAAGGTTCAAGCTATGACAGAAATTACACCACCGAGGAATTTATGCCAACTATAGAGACTACAGGGCAAAGCCAACTTTTTACGTCACTTTGTCCTAGACTACACCACTCATGCACATGGTTTTCTCCACTTATTGCATCGTGATATCCCATTTCGATGGGATGAACATGCTCAAACATATTTTGGTGATTTAAAATCCTCCTCATACAATGCCCATTTTATTAGTCACCCAGACTATGATCATGATTACATCCTCTACTTGGAATCCTTAGTTGTCTCAGTAGCAGGAGTCCTCATCCAATTAGGGGATGATGGGAGGGAACATGTCATTTACTACATTTGTAAAAATATTTCAGGGCCACCCTTGAAGTGTAATCATGATGAGAAACTCTCCTTGGAAGTTTTCCTTGCATTCCAAAAATTGTGAGATTACATTCTTCTTCGAACTACCAAGGTCATTGAAGATTCCAACCCCGTGCAGTACTTGCTTATTCGAAGGCAGATTAATGGAAAATTTTCCTGATGGCTCATTATCCTTCAGGACTATGATTTGGAGTTCTCCTCTCCTAAAATAAAAAAATCTCTAGTCCAAGCCGAACTCATTACGGATTTTCCCTCGGATGCCAAAGCTTCCACCATCAATGAGGATTTTCTTAATGAACTCCTATTCTTCATCCCCTTTGATGACCCCTGGTACGACGACCACCTTGTCTACCTTCATAAAGATAATTTTGGGTCTCATATATCTTGAGATGATCGTCGATTCATTCGCCATCATGCCCCCCAATACCTCCTCATCAGATACATTCTCTATCGACGTGGGGTAGACACCATTCTTCGGTGATGTCTTACCATTGACGAAGTTGATAGAGTATTGAATGATTTCCAGAGCGGTGCTTCCAGTGGTCACCTCTAGGGTATGTGCACCACCCAAAAACTAATTCGAATAGGTTACTTATGGCCCATTTTGTTTCATGACTTCATCCATGCTCTCAAGAGATGCGACAAATGCCATCTTTATGCAAATAAAGCACGAGCTCCACTATCTCTTCTACACCCAGTCATCACATCCGAACCCTTCTGTAAATGGGGCATAGACTTCATGAATTTCCATCCTCCATCCAATAATTGACAGAAGTACATTTTCATCGTATTATATTACTTTACCAAATGGGTTGAAGCCATGCCCACATTTAACAACACTGCTGACACAATAACGCATTTTTTATTCAACCACATCATTACTCAGTTCGGAGTCCCACTACAGTTAGTTTACAACCATGGTAAACACTTTCAAAACATGATCTTTGTAGAACTCTTGTCAAAGTTAGGTTTCACCCATGATTTTTCCATCCCATACTACCCTCATTCCAATAGACAAGTTGATTTTGTCAACAAAGTCCTCAAAACCATGATACAATGTATCATCAACAAACATAAGACCAATTGGAATCATATGTTGTTTTCCACTTTGTGGGATTATCGCATGGAAGTCAAAACTTCCACTGGTTTTACACTGTTCCACCTCGTCCATGGGATCCAAGCTACCCTCTTTATCAAGTGATAAATCCCCACATTATGCATTTCCATTGAGCTATTACTTGACACTGCTCCAATGAAGTAGCGTTTGTTGACCTCCGAGTCACTTGATGAATATTTTCAATCTTCATTACAACACAATGAGGCAGCTAAAAATGTTCCAAATCCACCTTCGACTACCATGTCAACCTTCGCTCATTCAACGAAGGTGATCTTGTGTTAGCCTATGATATCGCCCATGACACTCTCATCCATGGGAAATTCAAGTCATTATGGCATGGCCCCTTCATCATCCACCACTGCCTCACTAAGGGTGCCTACATCTTGGCCTCTCCAAAAGGATACTCTCTCAAAGAACCCATCAACAAGTTGTACTTAAATAATTTTTACACCTAACCGTAGCCCCCGTACCTTAGGTTTCTCTTTGTACACTTTTGTAGAGTTTTTATTCTTCTTTACCACCACCACTCCTCATGTCTGATCTATCATCTATGTTATTGACAGATGCATCATCCATCAACCTACCACATCAGTTATGTTAACGGTGCCAGTCGCTAGACCCAGAATCTTTCTTTGGTCACCTGGGGCCTTTATACCCCCTCACATATCTTTCTCCACTCCAGTGGCATATGTTGGGGCTCGACCACCAACAACCAAGCTGAATACAATGTTGTCACTGGTATCCTCACCGAGGATAGTCAACGCCACATTCGCCACTTTAGCGTTCTATTAGATTCCCATCTTGTCATCTTGCAACTCAACAACATATATCATGTTCACAATCCTTGCCTCTTTCACAAATACCTACAAGTTAGACTCCTATCTCACAACTTTGATTCCATCACATTTACACATATTCCAATAACACTTAATCAAGTAGCAGATCACATGGATAACCTAGTATTATATTGACATTTATCACATTAAATAACATTTTATACATAGTATCATACATTTTTCACAACACATAGAAAATACATCATACATAAAAACATAACACAGAAAGACACGCATGATCAAAATATATCCATCTATATATATATCATCAAAGGTCATAAGTGTTTACAAAAAATATACATGTACAATCGCTCGTAGGCCCATGAATACCCTCACGCCTATGAGTACATAAATGGGTATCCAGTACCCTATACAAAATCGAGTTCACAAGCTCGTACATACAAAATCGACGCTCAAGGTGCCTCGATATCTCCCCCCGAAGTCCTCTGTCATTCGAAGGTGCCCCACCAACTAGGGGCCCTCCAAGTCTAGGAGGTAGCCAAACAGTCATCATTTCCCCCGCCATTGTTTCTTGATGGATCAGGGTCTGCCACTCTGTTGATACTCCTACACACTGCTCCAGAACCTCCTCATCCTGGATGCGGGCCCACATGCCCTAAGGCACACCCTGTAGATATCGCTCAAAACGTTGGTGCAGATCCTCCAACATCACCCCGACATCTCATTGTGTCTCTCTCACTGGTCCAACACTAGTGTTCTCTTGTCACCTCCTTTGTACAACCCTTGCCTCCGCAGGCTCCTGTCGAAATGAGCCACGGTGAGACAACTCCCCAACGACCTCTGCCTATCGTCCTCGGGGTCCCAAATCTACAAAAAAACACCAGAGATAGTATCAAAATAAATATACATATATAATAATTGATATCTATCAAAATAACAAAACATAAAACTACAACACATACCTCATTGGTCCCAGTCCTCCCTAGGAGGCAACACCATGTCTGTATCATGGCAATAGTCTATACTCGCGTATGTATATCTCAAGATCACCTGTGGCATCTTGCACCACACTCAAGCCACGATGGTCGTGAAATAGTGGCCACCCTCCCCACCTCCATGTTAGGCCAACACATGGGCCCAACGCATCAATCACAACTCTCGTCACCCCGTGGGTTCTAACAAGATCCTCAGGCACAACAAAGGAACCCTCTCTAATAACCATGCCACCAGAATGGACCTGAAAGAAAATTCATCGGAGTCAAACCGCTAACATCGATTTAGCTTCCCCATCATCTTGGTGTCCATAAGAAAACCCCATGCAAATAGGTCCCCATCCTGACCACCCGTGATCCCCTGAGT
This sequence comes from Picea glauca, assembly GCA_000966675.3. Classification (NCBI taxonomy): domain Eukaryota; kingdom Viridiplantae; phylum Streptophyta; class Pinopsida; order Pinales; family Pinaceae; genus Picea; species Picea glauca. The sequence continues at coordinate 50,463 of JZKD02S1977775.1, read as the reverse complement.
ACCCAAGGATATGTATATCCCCACCACCATTGCTACAATACACTCTGTCAGGAGGTCATCAATGGCCTCGATGCGGATGACCGAACCCGATATAGGGTTCATCCTAGTACAATGGCGAGTTGCCATTGTCTCCACCCGATCCTCCCTAGGCATATGGGGATTGGTGGCTAGTTCCCTCCCATGGAATGGGAGTCCTTTCAAAAAATATACATCCTCTATAGAAGAGAATTTTAACTGCTCCCTCCTCAATATGAATCATTGCATATCAGTGCTCCCAAGAAAGGACCTATGCAATGTTTGGGATGTGGAGAGACACATCTATTGAGGGATTTTCCCCATATACAACATAACAGCAAAATAGTGTAGAATGTATAGGGGGTAGCTACATTCAATGACATAGCCATGAGCATACCAATAATCTAAGCAATGGTGGAAAATCAACAAGAAAAACACCAAGCTTCTATGGTGGAATTATAAGGCGTTATTACTAAAAAACCAATATCTATTTTAATTGACCCACGATTTAAGCTTAGTTATGTTTCACTTCGATCGGTTGAGACATTTTTATTACAGAGAAAGAAACACACCAAATCGTGGTTAGTCCAGTTTTCCACTAGAACAAAGAGGAAAGTTGTGGAGGTCGGTGAAGCTTGTCCAATTCATATTGAGGGATTTTAGACCCAAGAGGATCTGAATATTCTACCCCTTGGCTCTTACAATGTATTATTGGGAATGGATTGGTTAGCCACCCATAAGGAAAAATTGAATTGTTATGAGAAAACTCTAGAATGCAAAGACAAGGAAGGAAGTGCGAGAATTTTGCAAGGCATTTGAAAGCTAGTCTCTGTGATACAAATATCAAGAAGTATAGTAGAAGAGGGTGTCCTCTATATGTTCTGTAAGTGATAAATTCAATAGAAAGCAGTGAGATTAAGATAGAAGAACATCCAATGTTATGGGAATTCAGGGATGTGTTTCCAGAGAAATTTCTTGGATTACCTCTAAAAAGAGACCTTATCTTTTCAGTTGATCTCATGCAAGGAAAAGTTCAAGCATTGAGAGTGCCTTAGAGGATGAGTGCGCCTGAGTTGGTGGAACTAAAGATGAAGTTGAAATAAATGATGGATAAAGGTTACATCAAACCAAGTGTATCATCGTGACGAACATCAAACCTATTTGCAAATAAGAAGGATGGCACCTTAGAGTTATGCATTGATTATTGATAGTTGAACAAGATGACCATCAAGAAAAAGTACCCTTTTCCTATAATACATCACCTATTTGATCATCTTAGAGGGGCTACAATGTTCTCAAAGATAGATTTGAGATCATGATATCATCAAGTTAAGATTAAGGATGAAGACATCCACAAGACAACCTTTAGGGAAAGGTATGAACACTATGATTTTGTTGTGGTGCCATTTGTACTTACAAATGTACCAGCCAAATTCATGTGTTTCATGAATAGTGTGCTCAACAAGTACTTAGACAAGTTCATATTAGTGTTTGTGGATGACATTTGGTATATTCCAAGAATCGAGAAGAGCATGAAGAACATCTCAAGATGGTGTTATAGGTGTTAAGAGAGAACCAACTATATGCCAAATTCAGCAAGTGAAATTTATTTAAAAAGGAAATCATGTATCTAAGCCACGTAATATCAAACGAAGGAGTCACATTAGACCTTGTAAAGATCAAATCAATCATGGATTAGCTAGCTCCTAGAAATGTGACGAAGGTGAGATCCTTCATGGGATTGGATGGATATTACAGAATATTTATCAAAGAATTCTCCAAGATCAGAAATCCTATTACATATCTACAAAGGAAAGGAAATGGATTTGTGTGGTCACCAGAATGCAAAGACAGTTTCCCGAAATTAAGGATCACAGACCCAGAAATAGATTTCTTGGTTTTCACATATTCTTGCAAGGAGGGACTCGATATAATAATCATGTAAGAAGGACAAGTTGTTTGTTATGAATCATAGAAGTTGAATGAACAAGAGCATAGGTATTCTACTCATGACCTAGAACTTACTGCAATAGTACATGCATTGAAGATGTGGAGGCAATACCTGCTCGAGAGGATATTTATCCTCATGAATGACCATTGTGTTCTAGAGTATTTTTTCAACCAACCAAGGTTGAAAACTAGACGGGCTAGGTGGATGGAATTAATCAATGAGTTTGACTTCGAAATAAAGCACATAAAAGGAAAGGAGAACAAAGTACCTGATGCGCTCAACTGAAGCATCCATACAATACACTTAGCAGGAGAAAGTGGAGGTGAGCCCAACATTCAACACATAATTAAGACCCTCTTGTCGAAAGAGGATTTCTTCAACCTAGTGAGGGAAAAATTTCAAAAATAACCTATCGAAAAGAGGTACGAAGGATATGAACCGAGGGATGATAACCTGTTGATGTAAAACAAGAGGTTGTACATTCCTTATTCAGCATAACTAAGATAGTTGATTATGGATGAATTCCATAAGAGGCCATACGTCAGTCATCCTGGTTATCAAAAGATAGTAAAAATAGTTAGGAAAATGTATTATTGGCCTAAGTTGATGTAAGACATTGCTCAATATATCTTGAAGTGTCTATAATGCCAACAAGTGAAGGTCGAGCATCAACACCCAACAACACTATTACAACCCATACCGATACCAGAGTGGAAATGGGAAGTGATTTTCATGGATTTTATCACGGGTTTTCCAAAAATAGTAAAACAACATGATGAAACCATGGTTGTGGTGGATTAATTGAGCAATGAAGCTCATTTTATTCCCATAAACTCTAATTTAAAATCCATAGACATTGCAAACCTTTTCATGAGATATATTCAAGTTGCATGGTTTGCCTAAAACAATAATTTCAGACAGGGATACTAAGTTTACCTCAAATTTCTAGCAAATCTTGATCGCATTTTTGGAGAGATAGTTGGTATGTAGTACATCCTACCATCCTCAAACGGATGGTAAGACTGAAAGGGTGAATAGAGTTCTAGAATATATTCTATGAATGCATGTTATGCATAAACCCAATAAGTGGGAAGAATTTCTATATAACAATGGTTATCAAGAATCATTGAAGATGATCTTGTTTAAATCTTTGTATCGCAGGAAGTGCATAGTTCCAATTAGTTGGGATAGTCCAATGGACAAAGTTACACTTGAACCTGGATTACTGAAAGAAATGGAGCAAGCCATGGTTCAGATAAGAAAGAATCTAAAAATTTCCCAAGATAGATAGAAGAGCTATGTTCATAGCAAGATAACCCCCAAAGAGTTCAAAATAGGAGACCATGTGTATCTCTGGGTGAAACCGAAGAGAATTTTAAATAAAAGTGAGGATGTGTGTTAAGTTGCTCCTTGATACTTCAGACCATTTGAAATCCTAGAGAGAATAGGACCAGTAGCATACAAACTTGCTTTACCACCCACTATTAGAGAACATAATGTATTCCATGTGTGTTTGTTAAAGAAATATGTGGATTATTATAATCACATTATTTATTGGATTGTAGTATAGGTGGGAAAAGAATGACAATTACAACCAAAACCCAAATTTATCCTGGATAGGAAAGAAACGATGCTCTAGAACTAATCCATCGCACAGGTCAAGGTGTAATTGAATCGTTTTGGAGTTGACAAAGCTACATGGGAGCTGGAAGATGCCATGAGATAGACATACCCATTTTTTTTACTGTATAATTATAAAATCCATGGTCTTTTAAACACCTAGGATGATATTCCATTAAGTGGGAGGGGAATGCAACACCCTGTTTTCTCCCAAGACTGTGTTTATGCAGAAACTTCATATATTAATAATATGAGGCATGTAACTGTGTTTTGATTTAATATAAACACCAAATAGTTTACTAATAGGGAACAACCTTGATAAGTATTGGCCATGATACACGAGAGGAAATTGATGAAGTAAAGGACTAATGGTATGGTTACGTGAAATGAAGATGATATGCATCAGTGAAGAAAATAGGAATCTTGCACAACAAGCTTATCTAAGCTTACAAACATGATGATTTCACCACCAACACACTAGATTGATGGAAGAGACGATGTCAACATTAAAGAGAACGTCACAAAGGTAGTTGGGTAATAATGACTATCTTAATTGTCCCATGCATAGAAATAATGGCCATTTGAGTGAATAACAGGAATGTACCACAAAAATCCCCTTCAGATTTGATAAAGGGAGGACTACAGGCTGTGTTTGTAGGATCCAATAGAGATCCCGAGGGAATGGAGAGAGAAGAAAGAAGGCACTGCATCCAACAGAGTAGGGAAGATGGAGAAACATAGATGAATAGAGAAGATAGATGAGAAACAAAGTGTAGAAGGAAAAATGCATTGATTAAGAAAGAAAATGGCATCTTTCAGGAATAAAATAGGAATATTTTCCAAGTTGATGATGATCACCCTAAACAGAGATGACCATGATTCCCGAACTAGAGAAATAGTGGATTGTATCTTGGTGCGACTGGACAACAATCGACACTAGTAAGGGGAGGTCATTGAGGGAATGTTGAGAAGAGAAGGGAGTCCCTTGTGCAGAGGTAATCTAGTTGAGAAACCACTTGATAAACCTGTAGAGACCCATAGGGAGAAGGAGAGTAACCTACTTGTATATTCAAAAACTTGGAGCTATGTTGATTCAATTTCCTTGTTGGTATCATGGCTTGGAATAGGGGTGGTGTGTTGTAGGAAGTGACTCTAGAAAAAGGCCTAATATTGGAAGGAAATCTGTCCTCTCTCATTCAGTTCAATTGGATTATGTCTTTATCAGATAAGTGCTCATTTATATTGATCTAGCTGTGAATGACTTATATGAATGCTTAAGATCAGAATAGTTGTGTCTTAGTACATATGAATGGTTAAATCCAAGATATTGTTTGTATACTTATCCCATGTATTTAATACAATAAGACTAAGAATGTGATGATGAATATTAGTTATTGGTTAAATTATAGAAATAAATGAATACAAACTTCTACATGTTCGAACAACTCATGTGTTTATTGCGTGAAGAGCTTGCAACTCATGCAAGACCTCAACTTTAAGTTTGAAAGCTTGTATAGGTTTGAGGATCATCTTGAGTATTTTAAATTCATAAGAAGAAGTCTTGTAGGAATCAAAAAAATAGTTGATTCCTCTGCATGGATAGTTATGACTTTTTCAACCCTATGTTGGTCGGCAAGGAACCATTGTCGTTGATCCAAATAGATCGTGGTCGTTAGTTGGTGGGTCATCATAGTTGTTGTGTTAGAGAGGTCCCTCAAATGTTGTGGGAAGGAATCTAAAAAAAACCAGTCAAAGTGATACATTCAGGAGGAAATCTAATGCACCTTGAGAATAACCTCAATCAAAAGACCCTAAAGTTAGGAAAATGTAATTTGTAGATATGTAAGAAGAAGGAATGAGTTTCCATCTGTTATAAAATTTCTCCCGCAAATGGTTACAAGAATTCAGCATCGTCAAACAGTTATGAAGCCATCCATGGACCTGAATTAACACAAAAGCATTCCCAAAGGGTCAAAAACTATAAAAATAGTGAAAAAATTGAAGGGCTCTATGAATATACTGGGCACGTGCGTACATGCGCAAAAAAGAAACGCAAGATTCACGCACATGCGCACGATGCGCGATTGTTGTCGGAAAAATCCGCGCACCGGAGAAACGACGCATTTATGAGAGTCGTCGGCCTCCCACCCACTTCTAGTTCAGCTTCCAAGTTTATTTGACACTCAAATCTGGATTGGATTCGACTGGGTGGCTGGTCAAAGACCTAGAAATGCCCTAATTAGCCTCTTTACACACTACAAACTAGCTGGAAAATAACCCAAAGGAATGCTATAAAACGGCCATGGATACACTTCATTTTTCAAGGAATTCAAAGCAAAGTTATGCTACCATTATTCTCTTGAGGACTCTTCTATCCTTGTTAAGACTATACTTGAATCATTGCATTGGGAAATCCATCTCACCCCTTGAGTGGATTAGCAAAGAATTCTTTCACCATTTTCATTTTATTTTTCAAAGTTGTAAGAAAAGATTATTTGTGGGGGTCCAAGAGCCCTCCCTTGGAGGAAGAAGGGACTCATATTCCCCTTTATTCTCAGTGTTTTCTTTCACTAATATCAGCCTTATCATTGGTGACATAGGTATCATTGTTTCTTTTTCCCTCATGTCCCTATGTTTATAAATTTAGTTGTTGTTTTATTTCTTAGTTTAATTCTTAGTTATTGTTTGATATTTCTTTTTCTAACCTTTTTCATTGCATCTGTCATGCTTAGCAAACCCAACTAAGCTTGCAAGAAACTCTAGTTTTCTCACTAAGGTGACGAAAGAGGTGCAACAGATTGGCGAGTCCATTGGGGCGCACCTTTTGGTTTATTTAACTTGCAGGTGCATTAACCGGCATAAGCCGACCTGCCAATCATCCAATTTCAAGTTGAATTGAGAGAATTCCATATAGAATTTTCATTCACGGTCAAGTGTCACTTGTGCGTAGGTTTTTAGGCCCACAGACACGCATCGTGTGCACATGCGCTCAAGTCACAGTTTTGTTTTGCACACATGCACTCATTAACTCTTTCATGTCTGCGCACATGTGCTCTGTGCGCCTCTGTCTCCACTGAGACCCACGCATCGGTGAAAAAATTCACATTGTAAAGTTGTTGAGATGTGGGGAAGGCCATTATCCTTCTTAAAAATGAGTTCAAGCATGTTTTAAAGTTTCACCACTTAGTCCCCTTTTCATATAAAGGGGTTAGTCAAAACACATAGGCACTTAGGGGGTTAAAATCAATTTCCTCTTTTGCTTTCATTTTTTGCCACATGGATGGCTTGTTTTGACACAAAATATAAGTTGGAAATCATTTTTAATAACATTTAACTGGCATTGGGACTAGAAGTTAGATAAAAAACGCTTAGTATGCTCTTCTTTCACGCCTCCAAGCGATCTTGAGAATTAGAAAAAGATTGAGAAAAAATTTCATCTCCCTTAAGGAGATTAAAACCTTTAGGAGAGGACAACAACCCTTCTTGGGACTCCTCTTAGTTTATTTTTCAAACACAACTTAATATTGTAACGAGCCCATACATGCCCACATGCTACAAAGATAGGATAGTGTTGAAATTTACTTTCTTAGATCAAATCACTAGGGAAGTTTAAAGGTTTTGTAATGGGCCCA
>JZKD02S1977775.1:25152-41779 GCA_000966675.3 Picea glauca | reverse complement strand
ACCAGATCTAAGAAAACTCATTAATGATCCTATATTGCATGACCCCACATGGCATGCAATGCCCACCAAACTACCTTCAGACATGCCAAAGTTTGAAGGAAAGGCAGGAGATGACCCTGCCAACCATGTCATAACTTTTCACCTATGGTTCTCTTCCAACAACATTATGGATGATTCCATCAGACTGCGATTATTTCAATGCACACTCACTGGCCCATCGGCCAAATGGTATGTAGATGAAAAATCAAGGTCCCATGCGACTTTCAAGTCCTTGGCCAAAGAATTTTTTACCTTCTTCCAATTACCAATCCACCACGACAATGGTCTCGAACTACTCTCTAATTTCAAACAAACCTCAGCCACACATATCACTAATCACATTCACGAGTGGCGTAGGCGACATAGTTTGTGCAAAGTAGAAACCATCAAACAATAGTGTCTTGACTAGTTTCTTAGATCAATTGTCTCTCTCCTCGGTAATGATGTCGCTTCCACCTTCCCTCAATTTGAAGAGGAATCCATCAGTAAGGCTCAACAATACGACCTCATCTATGCACAGTCAGGGTACTTATACACCGTACTTCCTGATCTCTCAAAACCTATGCCATTTGTCTAAGACAAACCTGGGATGTCTCACTCAGCAGACGAAATGATTAGTAACACCACTCACCATGGTCCACAACCCAAACAACCACCAATGTATGGAACACCTCAATACCTTCCAGCATACGGGGGCACTTCTTAATACCCCCCACCCCCTTATCAACAACCATACCCTGTTGCTATGCCCCCACCCATCAGTGGGCCACCATCAACACCCCCCATACACCCACCTATTCAACCGAGTTCTGGTACCCCCTCTACCTCAGCTTATAGTACTAGAGAAATCACCATGCCTTCTTATGTACCTTACGGATCGTTACCCCCATAGAATCTGTACTTTCCATTTCCTGGTCCCCCACAACCCATGGCTCCCCCACATCCTCATGCTGGGGTGAATTTTGTTCAACCCTCTCCCATTCAACAATATCAAAATTTTGAATAGATGAATACGGGAAATCCGACCCATCTGTCGAACAATGCCAAAAACAAAGGATGAAACAGGAACAACAACAACCGAGGTCAAGGTGGGAATCAACCCCAGCAGACCCAACCTACTGGGGGCAACCAGAACCAAGGGAATCAGAACCCCCAGGGGGGCAATAATAATAGGTGTCAAGGGAGAAATAACAATACTGTTAAAACCAACTTCCCTTGTGCCCTTTGCGATGAGTTCAGTCATTACACTCATCATTGCCCCCAAATCGCTGATTTCAAATGGTTGAAAGACTCAGGCAGTATACCCCATCCTCCAGCATCGCCTGCCCCCCAGCAGGCCCCACAACAATACATGCAACAACCCCCCCCCTGTTTTTCTGCAGAATCCTATTCCGCAACAAGGTGTGATAAATACCCAACAGGCCACACAACATCCCCCACCTCAAGTGGGACAGTACCTCAATCCAAAAAATTCAGCAGATCGCACAATCCTCCTCACTAATGAGGAAGAAATCCTTCTGCAAACACGTAATCGTCAGTATCATGCACCCACTGAGTCTCCTCCCATCCCTCCAGAGACAAACCCTGCACCAACGGGACCCCTGTTGGTGATCCCTCACCCTAACACAGAGCCAACTCTTCACATCTCTTTCATCCCATTATGCAGGAATGTCCACAACCTACAGGCTAGGGCTGCTCATAATTACAGTTTGGTTGATGACTTAGCACAATGCCTGGCTGCCATGTTAGTCTTGGAAGTCCTTCAGACTTGTCCCACTCAACGAAAATCATTACTTTCTGCCTTGGGGGCAGTAGACCCCGCAGATACTCGACTCATTACATTCGATCTCGACAATGGAGAACCCCGCTTTCCCACCTTGATCACTTTTCAAATCCCAGTAAAAATATGGAACATCATAGTTCATCAGTGTATCATCAATGAAGGTGCATCTACATGCATTATGTCCAAATCATTATGGAATAAACTTGGTTCCCCCAAACTCATACCCTCTTCCATTATCTTATGAGCTTATGATGGACAAACATCATCTCCTGAAGGGCTCTTCGAAAATGTCCCCGTAGAACTCGGGGGCAAGACTATTCTCATTGAAATTGAAGGTATCGATGCCCCACTCGATTATAATATCCTATTCGGTCGTAGCTACATGTATGCTATGAAGGAAGTTGTCTCTTCTGTCTTTCTAACAACGGTGTTCCCCCACAACAGAAAGATCGTTACCATTGACCAAGTCTCACATTACAAGCCTAACCCATCTACCAACATCGATAACATTCTTCCTCTCATCCACACGATTCATGATGCATACCCACTCATTGAAATGGGTCCTGGAATTTTCAAAGATCCATCATTGTTAGGAACTTACCATGGAGCACCACCTCTCCTTCATCCTTCCAATCAAGTATGTTTCATATCATCTAATGGAACTAACACAGAGGATGTCCTTCCTCCTAGGGAGGCTTCTATCATATCTGACGTCCCACTAGTTGTAGAACTTCCCCCTCACGAGCCTCCTGTGAACTCGTCGACCCCACTAGTCCACTATTTCACCTCTCCCCAAGGACATATCCCAGTTTGGGAGACAGTTCCCCAAGCCATCACTCAAAACCCTTTCTTTTACCCTCCACCTAGCATCAAAGCTTTCTAGGTAGCCACAACACTTACCCTCCCTAATATGGTGTTAGCAATTCTAGTTTGGTATTTACATCCACCAAAGATGGAAGGAATCCCAATGAAGATTCACATACTTACTCCCACCATACCCTCTACACCCCCACTCACTACCCCCCCTGGCATAACTAGGGGCAGGAGAAAGAAGAAGGAGCCCACATCTCCACTTCCTCCACGCATCAAACCTCCTTGCATACTATGTGAGAAAGATGGACACCAAACCAACCACTGCCCATCTCTACTAGAGTTACGGAATTTGATTCCACTCAATCAAACTCCCCCAACACTCGCCATTGTAGCCAGTACTGTCGCTACCACCCCCCTTCGAAGTAGTAAAGGGTTGCGAACCAAATTTTCTCGTGATATATGTTCAGAATATGGCCATTATACCCACCATTGCCCAGCATTGCCATGATTTCGGTAGACATTAGTCATAGTACGCCAAAGCTTCTAGAGAGAACCTAGTCCAACTACGTCATCCTTATCAAAAATCACTGACATCAATTATGTCACAACTTCATTCAATGAACGTATGAGATACCCTTTCTCTCTATGTGAATCATTAGATCATTTTACATACCAGTGTCCTATGATCATTGAATACAAGGCAATGCCAATTGACCCTACTTAATAGACCCACAGAGTCAATCATTGACCTTACCTCATCATTAGAGGTTCTTCATGTCATTTCTCTTGAACCCGAGGCCCTTCCAACGCCTCCATGGTTCTTAGATGACTTATCTGAGGATTCACCCCCCAATCCCCCCAACTCTCCCGCTCATTTCCCTACGGAAATTTTACACCCAACTACCATGGGTACTCCTCAGTACTTCGATATTTGGTTTATATTGAGCGAACCATCACCATCTCCTTGTGTCGTTCCCCCTGCTTCTTCATCACCAGGGGGAAGCCACACAACAACAATTACCGATATCACTCTTCAAGACGCCTTGTATTCTCGTTACTTCCACTGTGACTAGGAAATACTAGAAGACTTAAACAACCCTGACTACCCATGGGATGTGCTACACCACCTCGCACTCTTCTTTCCACAGGAAGCCTCCACGCCTCCTAACCAACACCCCATCTACGCCATTGAATCCAAGGATTTTATCCCATCAGGGCCTATTGACTGGTTCAAAAACCCATTCTTTCCCCTGATGCTTTTGAATAAGGAAACATGGCCAACATTTCCCCGACAATTAAAATCGACATTTCCATCCAAAATGGCGTTGTCGAGGAAATCACCATTGGAGCTTCTTTCACTCCTCGATAAATCACCGCCTATAAAGCCCTCTTCCAGGAATATCGGGATATTTTTTCCTGGTCATACACGGAAATTCCTGGCCTCAATCCCTCTATCGTCGAACATCGCATCGACACCTAGCCCGACATTACACCAGTTCATCAAAAACAACGACAACTACACCCATCCAAAGCCGCAGCCATCAAAGCCGAAATTGAAAAATTACGTACTGTCGGGTTCATCTACCCCATCGCTTATACATCATGGGTTTCTAACCCTGTACCCGTTAAAAAAAAATAGGGCATTATCCGCGTCTGCATGGACTTTCGTGATCTCAATCATGCATGTACCAAAGACAACTTTCCAATGTATTTCATCGATCAAATTATCGATGACTGCGCAGGCCACACGGCTCTATCCTTAATGGACAGTTTCTCTAGTTATAATCAAATTCAAATTCACCTAGCCAATTAGTATAAAACTGCCTTCACTACCCCTTGGGGTACTTTTTCATATTGCCTCATGCCTTTTGGCTTAAAGAATGTTGGCGCAACTTTCCAACGGGTGATGACATACATTTTTCACGATCTGGCTCATATCATCCTCGCATACTTGGACAACCTCACCGCTCGATCCAAGAAATACACCCAACATCTGGATGATTTACGAATCATCTTCCAATGGTGTCGTCAATACAACATCTGCTTGAATCCCCTCAAGTGCATATTTTGCGTCACCGCGGGGCACCTCCTCGGCTTCATCATTTCCCAAAGCGGTATTACCGTGGACCCCCTCAAAGTCCAAGCTATCACTGAAATTCCACCTCCCCGAAATTTATGTCAACTTCAGAGCCTACAAGGCAAGGCTAACTTTTTACAATGATTTGTCCCAGACTATGCCATTCGCGCACACGACTTCCTTCGCTTACTACGTCACAACATCCCATTTCACTGGGATGAACATGCCCAACAGTCATTTGACGATCTTAAAATGGCGCTCTACAACGCCCCTTTAATTAGTGCACTTGACTACAATCGCAACTATATCCTCTACGTATCAGCCTCAGCTGTTTCAGTAGTAGGAGTTCTCGTTTAGCTAGGTGATGAAAATCGTGAGCATGTCATTTATTTCGTTAGTAAAAACCTCTCAGGGCCACCCTTGAAGTATAAACACAAAGAGAAACTAGCTCTTGCATTCGTCCTCGTAGTCTAGAAACTGCATCACTACATTCTGCTGTGCACAACTAAGGTTGTTGCAGATTCCAACCCTATGCAATACTTGCTCAGTTGTCGGCAAATTAACGACAAATTTTCTCAATGGATTGTTATCCTTTAGGAATATGATCTTGAATTCTCAACAACCAAGAGCAAGAAATCTCTTGTTCTCGCTGAACTTGTCACGAGCCTCCCCTATGACACAACCAGTGCCCCCATCAATACCGACTTTCCCGACGAACACCTCTTTTACATCACTTTGGATGATCCTTGGTACGACGACCTCCTCATCTACCTCCTAACTCAAAAGTTTGGTAAGCAACTTTCATGAGATGATCGTCGTCGTATTCACCATCAGGTCCCCCGCTACCTCCTCATCGAAGACATATGATATTGGCGAGAGGTTGACACCATTCTTCGTCGATGCCTAACCATTGACGAGGCTGATAGAGTCTTGAAGGACTACCACAATGGCGCATGTGGGGGCCATCTTTCGGGAATATCCATTTCTCAGAAGATTATCCGAGCAGGTTACTTTTGGCCTACCTTGTTTCATGATTGCATTCATGTCGTAAAACGAGGCACGAAGTGTCAGCTTTACACCAACAAAGCCCGAGCACCACCTGATATTCTCCATCCAATCATCACTGTCGACCCTTTTTGTAAATGGGGCATCGACTTCATGACTTGTAATCCCCCCTCTAGAAATGGCCACAAATACATTGTTGTCGCGATTGATTACTTCACCAAATGGGCTGAAGCTATGCCCACCTTCAACAACACCGCTGACACCGCAGCGTGTTTTCTCTTTAACCACGTCATATCTCGCTTTGGATTACCACTCCAACTTGTTTTCGATCATGGGAAACACTTCGAGAATGAGATTTTCGTCGAACTCTCATCTCGGTTAGGATTCTCCCATGAGTTTGCCTCACCATATTACCCTCAGTCAAATAGACAAGTCGAAGTAGTTAACAAGGTCCTCAAGACCATGTTACAACGCACAGTTAATAAACATAAGACTAATTGGCATCATATGTAATTTTCCGTGCTATGGGCTTACCATATGGCTATGAAAATAGCTACTGGTTTCCCACCATTTCATCTAGTCCATGGGGTTGAGGCAACTCTTCCCATCGAGTGCGAAATTCCCACCTTAGGCACCGCAATTGAGCTATTACCCGAAACTACTCCAATGGAGCAGCGCCTGCTGAACTTAGATTCTCTAGATGAAGATTGACGATCCTCATTACAGAACAATGAGGCAGCTAAAAAACAATCAAAGGCTACCTTCGATCGACATGTCAACCTTCGCTCATTTTGTAAAGGAGACCTCGTCCTGGCTTACAATATCGCTCATGATACCTTTGGCCATGGAAAATTCGAGTTACTATGGCATGGCCCATACATTATCCAACATTTTCTCACCAAAGGTGCATACATCCTGGCCTCTCCCGAAGGCCTCTCTCTTAAAAAACCCATCAACAGGTTATACTTAAAGAAATTTTATACTTAAACATAGTCATTCTACTTTAGGTTATTTCTTTTATAGTGTTTTTAATCTTTTTTCCATCCCTCACGTCTAAACTATCATTTTTTCTATTGACAGATGCTTCCTCCACTAGCCTACCACATCGGTTACGCTGACGGTGCCAACCATTGGACACAAAATCTCGCTTCAGCTGCTTGGGCTCTCTACACCCCCTCACATGAAATGCTCCATTCGAGGAGCATATGTTTGGGTTCAGCGACCAACAACCAAGCCAAATACACTGTCGTCATTGGCCTCCTGGTCGATGTCCAACATCATCGTATTTTTCACCTTAGCATCTTTCTCGACTCTCAACTAGTCATTCTCCAGCTCAACAATGTGTACCGCGTACGCGATCCTTGCCTCTTTCGCAAATACCTGCAGGTTAGAATTTTATCTCGACATTTTGATTCCATTACGTTTACACATATCCCAAGAAAATTGAATCAAATTATAGATAACCTAGCTAATATTGTGTTAGACTGACATATATCACATCAAGATACCTCTACACATATATAAACGTATCAATAACCTATCACAGCATATATAGATTAGACATCATCAACACATTTAACAAAACACATGTAAACACCACATAGATCTCAAAATGTATACTCATGTATATATAAAAAGGTTCACAGTGCCATCCAACTATTTACATACAAAAATACAAGTATCTGGAGGCCAGTGAAGCAGCTCGATACAAAATGGGCTCACCAGCCTATATACAAAAATACAAAAATACATAGAGCACCACTCAAGGTGCCTCTTGAGCACCACCTCCTGCCCCTCCCTCAGGTGGTGGTCCCCCACCCACTACTGGTCCCTCCTACCCCAGAGGTAGTCTCCCGGTCATCGCAGCACCAGCTACTGTTGCCCGTCGTACCATGGCCCACCATGGTGACAAAATCCCCACACACTGCTCCAGGATGCCCTCATCTTGGATACGAGACCACATGCCATCAGGCACGCCCTGTAGCACCGACTCTAGGCGATGACATATGTCCTCAAAATCTACTAAGGCATCTACCAGAGGAGCATGTGATGGCCAAACACCAAGGTCATCAAACTGACGTCTCCTCGCTGCTCTCTCAGGATCAGCTGGTCTTGTCACAGCTTCCTCACATCGACGTCTCTCTCCAACTTGCGGCCCTCCCTGTGATGGTCTCTCTAGCTCCTAACGTGTTGATGCTCTCCGCAACTCCACCTCGCGCCCACAAGGTACCACATCTGCCCATAACAAACAAACAACAAATAGTATCAGCATATATATCATACATATATATCATGCTATCTCACAAAACATATATATCAAAATCATCAACATACCTCGATGGTCAAACACCTCCCCTGGAGGAAACACCATGTCTGAATCCTCCTAGAAGTCAACCCCAGCATAGGGGAACTACAATATCACCTGTGGCATCTTCCTCCTTAGCAGTAAAGAAGTGGATGCCCTCGGCACCACCATGGCGAAGAAAAAAAATCAACCACCACTTTAGTCATGGCTCTCGTGCCCTGGGCGCACCCAATAAAATCCTAGGGTGCAACATAGGCACCCTCTCCAAAAACCAGGCCACTAGGATGGACCCGAAGGAAAAATATCCTGTATTCAAGGATCGAAAGTGGTCCAGCTGCCCTACCATCCTGGCATGCAGCATAAGCCCCTAGGTGAAGTTCTCACTGGCCAACACCCTCTCCATCACACACAACTGACCAACACTGATCCGTTGCATCGCCAGAGACCCATAAACTCTCACAATCATCGTTGTTATACAATGATGCACTAGGGCATCCATCGCCCCAATGCTCACGACAGTGCCAGACATAAATTTCACCCCCCGAACAGTACCTCCGACCAATGGTAGCTAGCGACACATCCCTTGGTAACATCGGCTCCGCTAGTAGGGGCGTTCCCAGAAACATCCTCCACCGTAGTGAAGGCAATCTACTCTCCCCGCACTATGAAACAATGCAGGTATGGACTCCACATCCGGATAAGGAAATGCAGGAGATACTCTTGTGCCCATATCAACAGGAACTCAAAGAACTTCAGTAGCCCACACGCTGCCAAACTCGCACGTACCCCCCAGCTCCTCAATAGCCACGATGTCTCTCAGCTAGGACTAATCCCGCTGTCGCCAACCAACCGAAATCATTCACAATGATTGCCTGCAACCACATAAAACAGTCCTAAGTCATCCAAATGGACCATAAACAACATTAAAAAGATAATTTTTACACCCGTCAACCTTACCTCCAAGGCGTGACTGTTTAAACCCACAGGCGTGCACACATATGTGCCTACTCACTCCACAAGCACGCACATATGCGTGCCTATTCATTACATAGGCACGCACTCAAACGCACCTGCCCATCCTATAGGTGCGCATGCATGCGCTCCTGCTCAAATTTTAGGCGTGCTTTAGAGCGTGCTTGTCCAATACACAGTCGCGCACACATGTGTAGTTGTGCAGCCAACAGGCGCGCATATAGTGCACACCCTTTTCCCCCTTATAGGTGCCACCATGCACGCCTATCTAGTGGGCAGGCGCGCATGTGTTCACGCCTAGTTCCAGATCGCCCACGCATGTGGGGGCCCACACTCATAAAACCTCATGTACAGCCCTCCATAGAGCCCCTACCCAAAAAAGGAAATCCTAATTCTATGTAGGATGATCAGACCACTAACCTAGAGCTCGTTGGTCCTTGATGGGATGCCTCATCCTCCCAGAATCTCCAAATCTCCTCTGAATACTTCTCGTCCAGTCACTATAGCAGCAAGTACAAATGAGGTGGCAATGTGGGCCCTACAACTATATACAGGCCTTTTCGCCAAACTTCCACTCACCATTCCGGGAGCTCCGAGTGTCCATTTCTCGATCCGTCTTCATCCGTGGGATCAACATCGCGTCATCAACATCACAACAGTCCCTGGGCCTCTTTTCATCCTGAGCCCCTGGGATGCCATTTTTTTTTCATACCTCGATTAGGTATGCATGTGCATATTCAAAATTATCAAATACATGCTCATATATTCGATTCTTTTCAGATATTGTTGACGTCGGGTATTTGATTTTCATGTGTGTAGGTACTTGTTCATCATACATCAACACAACCCCTTCAGGTATATACTCAGCACTGGCATGTAGTCATTCCCTCTGAATCTCACTTACATATCCCATCAAACCCTCTGACATTTGCCTCTAGGATCCCCATTTTTGGCTCTGCAGTACCAACACCTCCATTTTCATCTTCGGTATTGTCACCCAGTAGCACTCTTACCCACATGAGTTGTCCCATTCATAGCACCCTTTTTCACTTTTGACACTCATGTTGTCTTTTCAAAAACCTTTAGGGATGGCAGTCCCAATAGTCTTACATCATGTCGTGAATCAACCACATACTCCTTCTCCTCATTTTGATAGCTTTCCTAAATGACTCCCAGGTTATCTTTTCACGGTTCTATTTTTTACTGCACCTCCGCATAATCATGAACCCTCCATTTCGTCCATAATCAGTTTTCCCATATGCAAATTTCCCTTCATTTCACCTACCTCATACAGAAACTCACCCATGGGGCCCCCACCCTCCACCAATTTTCTGAGCAAATTGTGCCCTACCCTGGCCAACCGTCTCACATTGGGGCACCCATTTCTGTATTTGTACACTTATCCCAAATTATTCTTTATTTATTGTACAAATGCCTTTGTTTCCAGTAGTTACATTACCTTTTTGTCGTCACCTTTGGCGACCTTCTTCCCTTTCTGGAAAAACGCAACCCATGTCACCCTTGGTTGGGGAACTACTTATCATCTACCCTTGATGACATCGTCCATATCTTCAGAGAACCCTACATGCCACTTACCTCTGCCCTCTGAGTTTATTCACTTTGTCCTGCCTCTGGCACAACTTATCCCCTGTCTTGTTGTCCCCCCGACACTCGACCTCATTGAGCGGTTGCGACCACTTTTATCTCACATATACCCCAACCAATGGCATTCTTGAGTCTTCCTACATCTTGACTTCATCCATATACCTCCTCCCATTCCTCACCTCACTTAGTAGATTTCATGAAGCCATTTTCTTCTAGGAGTTGTGTCCTCCTTTTTGTCGACATCAACACAGTTTTCCAGAAGGGCGACAATATCTAGATTCTCATTACCCATCCAATGAGAGATCTCGGACGACACAGGGAGAACCATAATTGCTCCCTACTATAGTTGACCCCCATAACATTCAATGTCAACACTTTCTCATGTTATGGTGGGTCTTACTTTGCGACTATTGCAGTTAGTTCTTATACTTGCCGAAGACCTCTGAACTTGGCAGAGCTATCACTGCCTACAGAATCCGTGATACTTCTTACAAATGTCACTGCCTACTATTCAGAGTATGTTCCTCAACAAAATTGTATTCTTCCTTTATCACAACCACCCCCGAGGGCACTGCATTTGTCTACACCAATAATTCATTCCTCTTTTTGAGTTACATGACACGAGCATGGGGCATGCCTACCTCATTTGTACACAGTTTATTTTTTACACACCTTATTGAAGGTTGGGTTCTACAGGTTCCCTTTTCCCTCCAACGGGGCACTCTTGATAATCCCACTATTTCTCTCTCTTACAACATCATTCTCAGTAGAATAAATATTGATGGATTTCAGCTATACGTATGCTCCTAACCTCATCCATCAGGGGGCATCTGTTATCACTGAAATTCCATCCACAAATGGTTATAAGAATTCAGCATCATCAAACAGTTATCAAGTCATCCATAGACCTGAATTAACACAAAATAATTCCCAAAGGGTCAAAAACTATACAAATAGTGAAAAAAATGAAGGGCACTATGAATACACTGGGCAGGCACACACATGCATGAAACAGAAATGCAAGATTCACGCACATGCGCACGATGCGTGACTGTTGTCGCAAAAATCCGTGCACCTGAGAAACGATGCATTTATGAGAGTGGTCAGCCTCCCACCCACTTTTGGTTCAACTTCCAAGTTGATTTGACACTTAAATTTGAACTGGATTCCACTAGGTGGCTAGTCAAAGACCTAGAAATGCCCTAATTAGCCTCTTTACACACTACAAACTAGTTGGACAATAACCCAAAGGAATTCTATAAAAAGGCCATGGATACACTTCATTTTTCAAGGATTTCAAAGCAAATTTATGTTTCCATTATTCTCTTGAGTACTCTTCTATCCTTGCTAAGAGTATACTTGCATCATTGCATTGGGCAATCCATCTCACCACTTGAGTGGATTAGCAAAGAATTCTTTCACCATTTTCATTTTCTTTTTCAAAGTTGTAAGAAGAGCTTATTTCTAGGGGTCCAAGAGCCCTCCCATGGAGGAAGAAGGGACTCATAGTCCCCTTGCTTCTCGGTGTTTTCTTTCACTAATATCAGCCTTATCATTGGTGACATGGGTCTCATTGTTTCTTTTGTCCTTATGTCCCTATGTTTATAAATTTAGTTGTTGTTTTATTTCTTAGTTTAATTCTTAGTTATTGTTTTATATTTCTTTTTCTAACCCTTTTCCTTGCAGTTGTCCTACTTAGAAAACCTAACTAAGCTTGCAAGCACCTCTATTTTTCTCACTAAGGTGACAAAAGAGGCGCAACACCATCCATTGACTATCACAGGACCAACTAGAAGGTCAGAAGGGAAAGAGTGACGAGGATCGTCGATGTGAAGACATGTGTCATTAGATGATCATGTGGAGAGATTGATCGTGAGCCTAGTTGGCTCCATGTTGACTACTTTTGGAGTACGACTTTGATGGACACAGAGAAATACTTTGACGGCCTAGATGTGTGAATCCGATGGAGGAAATATCTCTACCATAGGTCAGACAATGGAGAGAGGGAACAACATTCATTAGTTCACCGTGAACCCTATCTAAGTTTTTAGAATGAAGGATTAACTTCATAGCTCACATGGTTTGCTAGCATGGAATTGGCGTGAGTTTAGAGTGATAGGTGTCACTTACCCATAAATGGAATAGTCAAAGTGGTTTCAACTTGGTGAGACAATCCTTAAGATACGAATCAATCTCAACCGTGTATCGGGAGATTGCTACTTACACTCACTACTGTCCATTAAGGAGGAGGGTATATTCCTCGATACCTTGGTCTCAAAGTAAGGAAACTGCTTGAGCCATTCTAGCCCCGATTGGATGGAATCAAAGGGGAATATTCTTCAATACCATCCCTGTTGGAGGTGATTCATGAGTGTACTAGTAAGAGTTCAAGTGATATCTCCAATGGTTCTGCATGGAGAAGAATCACTTGGTGGCATAATTTTCTCAGGGACCATGCAGGTGCAATGTAGTAGACATGTCATACGATGAATGTGATGAGGTGTCACATGGGACCACGTGTCAATAGTACATAGCGAGAATACCAAGGAACATTAGAAATGCCATCACCCTCGACCTAGAAATCAATTTTGATCAGAATAGGCATTGTTGGAAATCTCTTGATGAGAAGAAGATGATCAAGTTAAAAGCGAGGGGAGTGAGATAAATAACAAAATTGATCATTACAATATCCCATCCCTTAAAAGGACACTTAGGGGGTTAGGTGTGTTACAACCACACTCTGGAATCAAACCACAGTAACCCTAAATAACTTCCACTCTACGGCCTAGAAAATCAGTGTACATTTCCTATGTTCCCCCTGTTAAAACAAGAATGGATAGATTTCTGGGAAAAACCAATTTCACAATAGACATGGTAGGATAACAACAATGGATCATAGGAGGTGAATTCAACATAATATCGTCCTTTGATGAAAAAAACAAGGGGGAATCAGAATACTATACAAAAACAACGAGTTATTTCAAATCCTTATTGAGGATATAAAACTGGTGGATATGGAAACACACAATGAAACTTTGACTTGTACTAACAAACATATAGGCTCTCATCATATATCTTGTCACTTAGATCATTTCTTGAACTTAGAATATCTCATGCTATAGGATCCAATCCTAGAGGCCAACATCCTTCCTAAAATAGGGTCCGACCACTGGCCCATTCAACTAATCATCAAAAACACTCACATGCCCAAACTCAAACCATTTCGGTTCAAAAAATTATGGCTAAATCATCCATATTTTCCAGATCTCTCTCATAAGTGGTGGTCTGAAGGAGAAATATCACATGGTACTTTAATGTTTAAATTTTAGAAAAAGTTAAAAATCTTCAAGAAATCTGTGCAGGATTGGAACAAAAGTGTCTTTGGAAACATATTATGCTCCCATAAAACTATAAAGCAATTCCTAGAAGAAATACAGTGAAATTCCATCAACCATGGACCTACAGAACTCCTATAGGATGAAGAGGAACTTCTAAAAATGTATCTGGATGAACGATATCACCAAGAGGAAATCCTTTGGCACCAGAAATCCAAATTGTAATGGTTCAAAGAATGAGAAAAGAATACCAAATTCTTTCGTTGGTCTATGATTCACCGGAGGCATATTAACATGATAACCAAGATGGAAATTGAGCAAGGATAAATGCTCTTGGAACATGAAGAGATAGAGCCTGAACGTATTTATTATTATAAGAATCTCTTGATGGATCCCATCCTAGATCGATCATCGGCTATCCAAAACATAACAAGAAATATACCAAGCCTTTTTACCCAGGATCAGAATGAAGCACTAATGCAATCGATTTCTATTAAAGAAGTGGATTAATCCATAATGGGCATGCCACCGGGAAAAGTCCCTGGACCTGAGGGATTTACCATAGGTTTCATGCAACATTTATGGAAAATGATCCATAAAGAGGTTTGGCATCTTGTGGAAGAATCTCTCTCTTCAGACAAGGTCCCCTATGCTATTATTGTGACTTTCCTCACACTCGTACCAAAGGAATAAAGCGTTACTCATCCGAACAAATTTAGACTAATTTCCCTCTGCAATGTCATCTACAAAATTCTCAATGTCATCTACAAAATTCTCATCAAGGTCATTGTGAACTTAATGAAACCAATCTTCCCATTTATCATCTCCAAGGAGAAATTTAGATAGGTGGAAGGAAGAAAAATTCTCGATAGCATTATTTTTTCTCACGAAGTCATCCACTCCCTAAAAGCCACGAGGGCTCTAGGTATGCTTATAAAACTTGACCTCTCAAAAGATTTTGACAAATTAAGTTAGAAATATATCCAAATTGTCCAAATGGATTTTGTATTTTGTAAGGAATCGGTTGAATGAATGGATCCTTAACCTCACTTCCACAAATTTATTTTCCATTATGGTCAATGGGGTTCCATAAAAAACCTTCACACCCTCCAGAGGGATTCGGAAAGGGGATTCCCTTTATCCCTTTCTTTTTGTTATCATGGCTGAGGGGATTGGATGGTACATCAAATCTTCCATTGAAAATGGATCCCTTCATGGAATTTCTCACCATGGACTACAATCAGATTCCTCACACAACCAATTTGTTGATGACAACCTGCTCATGGGCTTACCCACTTCCTGAGAGGCTCAATATTTTAAAATTATCCTCTTTGACTTTACAGAAGCTTAAGACACCACCATTAACTTAGAAAACTCCCAGATATTATTTTTTAACACCCTTGTTTCCATTCAACTCCATATCTTTGGTTAGTTGTGAATCCCCAAGAGTTCTCTCCCATCCAACTATCTCAACATTCTCCTCTCTAAGTCGAATTCCAGAAACATTTCTTGGTCCAAACTCTAGGACTCCCTGGACAGACGACTAAATTCCTGGACTTTCCGCTCCTTAAACATGGTAGGTCGCTTAATCCTTGTTAAATTTGTCCTCCAATCTATTCCCACCTACCCCTTTTACTTGGAAGTAATGGAGATGTTATCTAGTTGTTAGCACCAGTAATAAGCATGGGTTGTAAGCGCTAGTTATAAGAGTCAGTTCTTAGCTAAGAGTCAGTTGTCTAGTTGTCGTTCGGTTTGCATGTAGCCGACTCGGGAGAGTCTTTTCCTATATAAACATGTAATCCGTCTTCATTGAGCATCAAGAAGTGAGCGTAGCCTCACCGTGTTTGTTTGCGTGGTATATTTTATCTTGGTATCAGAGCCACGAGGAGTAAAATGAGAGAATTCTAGAGGTTCGTAGGTCCCTCCTCTAGTAGGGTGTGAACCTATATTACTTGGCCTTTCGCTTGCTGCCAGAAGGAAAAATTTTCGCACGTTGCTGTGCATTCAGGTGCGGACGTCCTTCACGATTCCCATAGGCGGAATACACGAAAGGTGCAGACGTCCTTCACGATTCCCATAGGCTACTACAGCGTGAGGTGCGAGAACTCGTAGTCAAGGCGGATTGCATGTGGATTGCATTGCGTGAGTTTAATTGGATTGCATGCGGAGTTTAATTGTGAGTTTAATTGGATTGCATGCGTGAGAAAATTTGCCTGCATGAGTGAGTTTAAGTGGATTGTGAGCGGCTGCGTGAGTTTATATGTGCGTGAGTTTATATGCGTGATTTTTTTTGAAAACGTGGAGTTTGAAAAAGTGGATAAATTTTTTAAAGTGAAGTTATAAAGATTATTCATTTTTTTTTATTATTAAAGTGAGTACATGCATGTGTATTGTGAGGTGAAGTTTATTAAAGTGGATTATTAAAAGGATTGAAGTTTATTAAAGTTTTTTTAAGGAGGGAGTTATAAGTTTTTAAAAAGTGGAGATCTTTGGATAATAAGTTGCATGCATGCATGATTTAAAGTTGACAGTAGAAATATAGTTGGATCGGTGGTATCCGAAGGAAGAGCGACAAAATGTTGCATATCCTTGGTGATTTTTTCGTGCAGAGACTAAATTGCAGCGATGGCGAATCCACTGGCAGAGACCTACCTCAACGAAGCCAACAAGTTAGATGGCTCGAACTTCATTAA
>JZKD02S1977775.1:3955-21316 GCA_000966675.3 Picea glauca | reverse complement strand
CTTTATGTGTTGTGGAGATACAACTCTTTCTAATTATGTTATAGAAACCACATGTGTATCATCCATGGGTTTTGCGATAGTATAAATCAACCACATGGTGTTGGATTGCATAGAAAACTATGTGTGTCATGTGGTAGTAGAAGTAGATTGTGGATTGTTGTAATGAGACATGGAATAATATCATGTTCTTTTGGATGATGCATGATGAGTGAAGGAATTTGCATGCATGAAATTTACCATAGGGCCAAATGGTTTGTAGAATGGAATATATATAAAGTAAGGTAATATAATTGTTACACTTGGGAAAGAGTATGAGATTCTTTGCGACTTGTCTCTATGGAAATAGTTGTCATAATTATATGTAGTGGTTATGGTGAGGTTGACTAAATGGATGGTATAGAAGAACTAATTTAATAGATACTAATTTATGGCAATAAGAGTCTCAACATGACAATGGAAACTTCAGTAATTTTCCTATAACATGTAGAAAGAGATGAAGGCTTGCCATATACAAGTAGTTTTGGAAATGTTAGTTAACATAAACGTAAAGATGGTTATCACCCCATAGAAGAAAGAAACATGGACAAGAGAGAGAGTGATACTAGATGAATAACAAATGGTGATGGCTAGAACATGAGCCAAACTTAGATGAGGGTTATAATATGTAAAAACAAAAAATAAAGGTCATGTGGGCCTTAACTAGCTATTTATGGCCGAGTACTCCATACCTCTAAGATGAGTATTATTATTGGATGTTGAAGGTGTGTATGACACATGTATAGTGGGATCAATGTGTGCATGTGTCAAGAGGTTAGGTATTGATATAATAGAATGATGACATTAATGATTACATGGAGAATCATTATCCTCAATAAGAAAGGAAGTTATTGATATCATGAGATTTGGATGTGGCAGAGATTCCTCTTGGAGATCACTATGAGGCATGAGGTGTAGATTGTGTTCAAGGTTGGTTTCTTTGTCAACAATTTGGGATAGTTGTCACTAAAGGGAAATGAAGGATTGGATTGGAATGAGGGCATGTTGTAGATTGATTTGGTTTCTTTTGAACATAAACTGATTTAAGTGATCCATGAAAATAAAATTTTATTTTCCAATGGGGAAAGAAGAAGTGCCAAAAGTTGTTGGTATTTCTTAGGTTGTTCCTTGTAGGTTGAAGTGACCTACTTGAACTTTGTCTCCATTGGGGAACTATCTTTCATATGAATCAAAGCTAAATAAAGTGGGAAGATAGTGAGAATAATAGTAAGCAAATCCTGAACCAAGGATGGTCATGGGGATGGAACAACTTGTTGGAAGATTGGTTGTTGTCATTGATGTCAACCCTAGTCATGGGTTTTGGACCGCAAGATTGATGAAGGTATTTGTACATGAATGAAAATGCACATGAAGATACAACACCATGGATGGATAGTATACATCATGTTGTTTCTGGTGGTATGTGGCACGTCACATGGATCCTCATGGTTGAGGAGAAATGAATTCTTGAAGATGAAAAAGTGAATGTAAGGTCTCTGTCCCCACAGAGCCTTATAAAACACAAGTTAAAAAAAATAGAGAGTAGATAAATGTTATTTTGTACAATTTAATCTTCAGCATTTAACCACAATTTATTCAACAGAAATTAAATTTATTAACAACATGAAGATAAATAACATAACCATCACATAATCATGAAAATACATGAAAATACATACCTCTGTCTTATGCTATTTCTCCAATCTTCGTCTGTCCTCACTGTTGCTCTGCCCAAACTCTGCCCAAAACCGAATATTCCTCCCTGCTAGCTAGGAACTGAGCCTATCCAACTCCCTAGCTCCAGGATTCCGTGAGGATTCTTGGCCCCTGAGCCCAAAACTCCCAGTAACCGATGCACCCCTGTAACAGTCCATCCAAACTCCCCACCAGAAAATACAAAACCAGAAAACACATATATTCCCTAATCTCCCAATGTTGCCTTCTTTCCTACAAATTTCAAAAGTCCCTCTCCCGAATGCCTTTTCCCCCTCATATCCTCCTTCCATTCACCGCCTCCTCCCTTCATTTAATGTCACCCACCTTATCCCCCCATTAAATACCTTATCCCTCCATTCAATACCCTATCCATCCATTCAATACCTTATCCTTCATATGCTCAGTTTTCTGATAAATAAATAAATAAAATTATTAAGCTTTTAATTCATTACACAAACCTTAAATGAGTTAATTAATTAATCAATCAACGGATATAAAAAATAAATAAAAATAAATAATATTATTAATAAATAAACATTATTTAACTAAAATACATTAGGAAAGTTAATTATTTAATTAATTATACTTGACAAACCTTAAGCAATCATTTAACTAGGGTTGTTATAGTGAATTGAAGAAGGAAGTACATGTAGGCTTTGAAGATAATTAAAGAAAAGAATTACAAAATAAGAAAGTGTCAGGTTGACCCTAATGTTAAAAGGAAGTGACATAAATGGTATAAATACATATCATTATACATTCATTTGATACACAAGTTGAATTTAAGAGGAAATTAGAAGTAAAGAAGGCCATATTTCAAGGGAGGATGAAGTCTTTTGGTGATGTATTCTAAGGTATGTTATTTACAGGCCATCTTACCATTTTCGCTATAATTTTTTTTTAGAATGATTCATATGCCGAAATTTCTATGGTATTGAGAAGACATATCAAGGTACCTGTGATAATATTTTTAGCTCTTTATTCACTATAATTATGGAGATACACTCTATGGAGGATAGGGTTTTTGACTAGTCTTGAAGCTAGTCATAAGCAGGTGTTCTGGGTAAACCAGTCATAACTTATTTATAGAGAATCCAAATGAAGTGAAACCAATTTCATTGGAAATAGTACGGATTTTAGTTTCTTGTGTGCAAGTTTTAGAATCTGATGTTAAATATTGAGTGCGGGGCATTTTGTACAAATTCACTCTCCTGAATAAACCAGAATAGAATAAAGTTTGCCATTCTTTCTATATATTCTTTTTAGGGAGGATTCAAGGAGTGAAACTTGGAGGAGTTTTAGAGAATACATTGAGTAATATTATCTATAGGATCATAGTATTCCAAGAATTGAATAATTACATAAGTTAAAAAAGTCTCAGGAAGAATTATCAGGTTCTATGTGATGGTTGGTTGATGGTGATGATTTAATGTAAAGTTTTATTATCTCTCACATATTCTTTGTTGGAATGAAGGGGAAAGGATGGAGAGTTCAAATCTCTCTTGATATTGGAGGATTGTATCTTCCTCTTGGAGGTTTATCCCTCCCTTTACATTTGGAAGCAGTAGCTACCTTTGGAAGTCATTACTTCCCTTGAACAATAACTATTGATTATTTCTCATATATTGTGCATGGTGTACTGTGGTGTATTGGTGTAAATATTACACTATTTTTCATTTCTCATTGGATATAATTGAATGGTTTAAGTATAATTTGAAAATATTTTTAAATTGTACTTGATACTAATTCACCCCCCTCTCAGTATCAACAATTGGTATCAGAGAGGGTTACATTCAGTACAGTTTAACCACTAGAAGGAAGATCCTAAGCAGAAATGGAAAACAAAATTCCAAATGGGATTCCACCATTTGAATATTGGAGTAATAGAATGGAAACTTACTTGAAATCTATTGGGGAATATGTTTGGTTCTCAGTTGCTTCAGGATACAATTCTTTGAAGAAACCAAAGACTGCAGCTCAGAAGGAAGGAAAAAAAGGAATAACAAATTGGCAACAGATACCATCCTACATGGATTGATAGATTCAGTGAAATCCAAGGTGGGATCATGTGAATCATCAAATGATCTTTGGGACAAGCTACAAGACCTTTATGCAAGGGAAGAATCAGTAGAAGATGAAGAAGTTGAAGCAAATTACAACATCTCAGATTTCAAAGAAGCAAATAGAGGTCAGTTCTTTTGCTTTAATTGTGAAGGAGTAGGACATGTTGAATTTGAATGTACTCATCCAAGGATTAAAAGATATGACACTGAAGAAAAAAAATCCAATGAAGAGGAAGAAAATCATGAAGCATAAATTTTCAATAAGAAGATGAGAATCTTAAAAAATTGAAGCATTTTGAGATTGAAAATAGCAAGCTCAAAGACACTCATGGAAAAGTAAGAAGTGAATTGGGTAGTTGTGAAAAGACAGTTGTAAGCTTGAAGAAATAATTAGAAGACTTTGAGAAACTAAGAGAAGAAACTGTTTCCTTGAAAAATCTACTTGAAGAAGAAAGAAGAATAGGAGAAGTAAGGAATTTCCAAATGATGAGGAAAGAAGAAGATTGTGAGAAACTTGAACAAAAAGTTGTCTCATTGAGGAAGAGCTTAAGAAACTCTCAAGTGCCAAAAGACTTAACACATCTTGGATGCATGGGTGAAACTTCATACAAAGAAGATGAAAATACCAACAAGAAGTTTGAAGAAAGAGCTACATAGACAATTGATGAGAAGTGGACCATGATACCAGAATGAAGGAATGATTACAAAAGAGATGAATATCCAAGAAGACCTCCTACCTTCAGGAATCAAAGAAGCTTCAATCAATATGAAGGAAATTACAAAAGAGTAGATCATGAACCCAGATGGACTACATCACAAAGAAGGTCACTTACTCCAAGGTATCACAATTTCTTTCTTGGTCATTGTTATACTTGCAAAAAATTTTGACATAAGACAATTAATTGCAGAATTAATGAAAGGAACAAACATGCAAGAAACATGAATGGTGTAAATAGAATATATAGAAATAATCATGGATTTGTCAAGAAAAGTTATAATTCATTCTCCCCATTGATGGACAAAAATATTGTGTGCTACAAATGTGATCATCTTGGTCACAAAGCATGAGATTGCAGATATATGAATGAATATGTCCCTATGCCAGCCACAGTATGGACAAGGAAAGTGATTCCAAACAATGAATATTGTCAAAAAGCATTGACCAATGAAAAATGTAAAGAAGAAGATGAATGGTAGATAGACAATGGATGTTCTTCACACATGGTGGTATAGAACCCTTGACCCTCTGGCCGTGATCCACACAGGATCGTTCTAAATTCTCCTCGAGCCGAAGCAGCTCCATCGGATCCCTATTGGAACCTCACGAATCCAATCCACAGGTCCTTCATGAAAACCCGCCCTGCGCAACTTAACATCAGTCATGAGCCTTACATCTCCATGCGACCACAACCGAGCTTTAGCGCAAGCACTTTTCACAACTCGAGAATTCGTGAACCGATGACCCTCGACTCCTCTTTCTCCAAACCTCCGATACCCGAGATGCGATACGGGTATGGCTCCCTCCTCACTAGCGCCTGCTACACATAAACGTAGGCTAGGCTAAACACTAACACTACTCGCAACTCGCGACTTCGCGAGTTGGAGTGTTGAGCCCCCATGCTCCTCCTTTGTGAACCCCCGATATGCGATAAGTCAACAATGGGTTGACTCCATCCCAGGCGACGTGTTTCCACCACCTATCACCCGCTTCCACTCTTCTCTGGGTTCTTGTTGTTACGCCACCTGTCAACCATGCGGCCCCCACATAACGGATGTGTCAGGTGTCGTACAAGCCCTCGACACTTGTCACTTCGCGACTTCACAGTCAAAAATAAATTCTTTCAATCCTCAAACCCCTGATACGCAATACCCGCGAAGGTTATGATCCAATGGTACTCCCATGACTTGGATCCAACGATCTGGATCTCCTTCCCTGCTCCTCACAACAGGGGACTTTGCGAAACCAAGAATTTGGTTTTCCCTCCAAACTCATGAACCCCGAATTCTCTAAATGATCAAACGACATGGGCTGAAACAAAATCAACGACTCATATTGAACCTCGAATCCTGGGTGATGGTTTTCATCGGCCTCTAAACACCTTGCCACTCTAGAAGATCCAATGACTCTCGCAACTTGGACACTTCCTTCACGAAGGCCTCTCGCCATTCGTTCACTCTTCTCAAGGATCTTTGGCCAAAATGACATGGCGTTCTTCCACCTGAACTAGACCTCTACGAGACGTTTTCAATCTCCATCTCCCTTTGAACACTTCAAAGGTGCTATCCCTCCTGAGCTCTCTCTTGCAAATTCAAACCTCCAAAAGGAATCTTGCTCACACTCCTTGCGGCAAATTTTCAATTAACTTCTCGTTATTTGAGTCTACACCCCTATGCGCTCTTTCCAACAGTGGTCCTTCAACCTTCACCTTAGTTGATAAATCCAAAGATTTCAA
The DNA here is from genome assembly GCA_000966675.3 of Picea glauca. Classification (NCBI taxonomy): domain Eukaryota; kingdom Viridiplantae; phylum Streptophyta; class Pinopsida; order Pinales; family Pinaceae; genus Picea; species Picea glauca. The sequence goes on along the minus strand of JZKD02S1977775.1, from coordinate 15,048 downwards.
CCAGCCTGTGCACACCTTCCACGTCTCTGTGCTTAACCTGCACTTTTTCTCGTATGAGAACAACGATATCTCTCCTGAGATTTCTGAGATAAAACTCAAACCCTCGTCAATGCACACCTTGCTGACGTTCATTGCTCTCCTCGCAGGAATTGTCAGGAAGAGAAACCATTGAAACTCATTATTCTTCTCTCTCATACTTCATACATTCATCATGAAATCATACACACAACACAACATTGAAACAAATGCGTAACAGAGAAACAAATCACTGTAAGCATACCATTCAACTAATGTAAACTGTAAGCATCATAACACCATGAAAATTGAGTCCAAGCTTCATATATTAACTCAAGTGTTCCTGTACATGGGTTCTTCTCTACATCTCTCTACTACAGCTCTCTAGCTTATGAAATCTGAATGATCATAATGTTCCTGTTACAATGATACAAGGGTGAGGGTGTCTATATCCGTTTTCCCTGATAATCTTCTAAACTGTCTAATCTATTAAATCAAATCTACCTAGTTTCATTAAACAGACTTAAATGCCTATTACATTCGACAGATGAGAGAAATCGCTCAAGATCTATTCACAAATCCAACATATAAATGTAAGTACGCTTCCCCTAGCTATTACATTAATATTCGCTCATTAATTTTTCAAAACATTTCAAAATGTGCGTTGGTGCTTTTCCAGCTGTCTTCCTCCTTTATGCTTTCTTGGATGGTTGCGTAGGATGGTCCTGCATCATACTCCCTCGCTTGAAAATTTTCATGAACTCCTGTTCATGAGCTCTTGCATGGTCTGTCCATGCTTTTGAATTTTTGCTTCATCCTCCCAACTGACATCTTCAACTGGATGTCGCTTCCACTTGACCAAGTATTCAAAATACTCCTTTCTCCTAGTCTTTCTGCTAATCCTGTTGTCAATTATACTTTCCATCTACGGCTTTTCAGCTACAAGCATTTGTTTGGTCCATTGAATATCTTCTTCTCATCCTCTGCTCCTGTTTCTTCATTTTTGTAAGGGCACAAATCTGTGACATTGAATATCGGTGAGATTCTTACCCCATCGGGTAATTCAATTTCATATGCATTTTCCCCAAATTTCCTTATGACCCTGCACAGTCCAATCTTTTTCATCTTCAATTTGTTATTCATCCCCCTTGGGAATCTCTCCTTCCTCAGATGTGCAAGAATCAGATCACCAACTTCAAATTGAAGTTCTCACCCATGTTGATCTACTCTACGCTTGTATTCTTGACTTGAATTCTGCAATCGCTCTTTGATTCGACTGTGAATCTCCTTCATTCCTTCTGCAAAGTCCTCTGCACTAGCACTTTTGAATTTAGCTTGTTCTGCATCTTTCAATTCAGAAACTCCCCTTGGTTTCATTCCATATACAACTTGGAATGGAATCTTCCCTGTACTTCTATTGAGTGAATCATTGTAAGCGAATTCTTCTTGTGGCAGAATGTGATCCCACTGACTGTGGTTTTCAGTCACTAAGCTCCTCAACAAATCTCCAAAACTCCTATTTACGACCTCTATCTATCCATCAGTCTGAGGATGATACACTGAGATAAAAGACAAGTTTTTCCCTAGCTTCTTCCATAAGGTCCTCCAGAAATGTCCCACGAACTTGGTATCTCGATCAGAAATGATACTCTTTGGTAAACCGTCAAGTCTGACGACTTCCTTGAAAAACAGGTTCGTGATATGAGTTGCGTCGCTGGTTTTTTGGCATGGTATGAAATGTGCCATCTTTGAAAATCTATCGAATACCACGAAGATCAAATCACATCCTCTTTGTGTCCTTGGCAGCCCCAATATAAAATCCATGCTCACTGCATCCCATGGCCTTTCAGGTATGGGTAATGGTTGGTATAACCCTATGTTTTTCCTTTTTCCTTTCATGTGATGACAAATTCTGCACCTGTCCGCAAATTTCTTGACATATGTCCTCATCCCTAGCCAAAAATATGAGCCATTCAACTTTGAGAACATCTTGTCATGACCGAAATGTCTGGCTAATCCTCCACTATGTTTTTCCTTCAGCAAATTCTCCCTCATGGAGAATTTTGGAATACATAGATGATTTCCCCTGAACAATAATCCATCATGAATGATGTATTCAGTCCATTGGATTCTATTCCTGAGAATTGGATTCTCTGATGCCTCATATGCCTCCTTGAATTCTGTATCATCCCTATACATTTCTTTGAGGTTATCAAAACCCAAAGTCTTGACTCTGAATTCCTGCATAAGAAAACATTTCCTGCTCGAAGAATCAACAACTTTGTTAGCAGTTCCAGAAATATTCTTAATCACAAAAGTAAAATTCCGCATGAATTCAACCCATTTAGCATTTTTTTGGTTCAACTTCTCCTGTTGAGTCACAAATTGTAAAGCGTGATTATCGTTGTACAAAACAAACTCCTTGGGAACCAAATAGTGTCTCCATTTCTTCAGTGCTTGTATGACTGCATACAATTCTTTGTCATATGTGGAGTACTTAATCTTCACTTCATTCAATTTTTCACTGAAATATGTGATCGGTTTGCCGTCTTGGCTCAAGACCGCTCCAATTACAAATCCACTCACATCACACCTGACCTAGAATGTCTTGATGAAATCTGGCAAAACCAGAATTGGTTGCTCACTGATCTTCTTCTTCAGCGGCTTGAAGCTCTTTTCTGCTTCCTCCATCCAGTGAAAAGATTTATGTCTTTTCTTCACCGTATCCATCATTGGTGCGCTAATTCCACTAAAGTTTCGAATAAATTTCCTGTAGAAGCTAGACAAACCATGGAAGCTTTGTACTTCAAATACACTCTTCAGCGATGGCCAATTATTAATCGCCTCTATCTTTTCTGGATCCATCTTCAACTCATTTGCAGAGATAACAAAACCCAAATAAATGAGTTATGTTCTCATGAATGACGATTTCTTCACATTGATGAACAATTTATCTTGTTGTAATCTCCTCATAACTACAGCTAAATGCTTTAAGTGTTTTGCTTCTGTCCTGCTGAAAATTAATATATCATCAAGATATACAATGATGAATTTCCCAATGAAATCCTTCAGGACTTTGTTCATCAACCTCATGAAACTATTGGGTGCATTCATTAAGCCAAATGGCATGACAAGCCATTCATATAGCCCTTCATTTGTCTTGAATGTTCTTTTCCATTCATCACCTTCTCTCATTCTAATCTGATGATATCCGCTTTTCAAATCAATCTTTGAAAAACACTTTGCTCCACTCAAGCAATCCATCAAGTCATCCATCCTTGGCAATGGAAATCTGTATATGATGGTAATCTTATTGATTTCCCTTGAGTTTGTACAAATTCTCCAACCTCCACCTTTCTTTGGGTTGAGCACTGTCCAAACAATGCATGGACTCAAGCTTTCTCGAATCAATCCTTTGTCCATTAAGTCCTAGACCTGTCTCTTAACTTCTTCATTTTCCCGTGGCGTCAACCTATATGCATCTTTGTTCAGAAAATTGGCTCTAGGTATAAGATCAATATGATGGCTTATACTCCTGATAGGTGGCAACGAACAAGGTAGTTTGTCCACTACTATATCAGCAAACGCTCCCAGCAACTCCTGGATTTCTTCTGGTAAATCATCTATTATCGTACTAGTCAAAACAATTTTGGGCTTCCTGACCACAATAAATTGTGTGTCTTCCTTCTTCTTAACCTCATTAAGAAGTTCCTTCCCACTCATGAGAAGTATAGTGTTGTTCATCTCTATTTTCACTTCTTTATCCTTAATTGACAGCAACATGTGAGTCCTACCATTTTTTTCTAGGGTGTATGTGTTCTTTCTCCTATCATGAACTATGTTTTTGTCATATTGCCACGGTCTACCCAGCAGTAGATGACAAACATCCATGGGAATGATATCACATAATATTTCATCTTTATATCCTCCTATTTTAAATTCAACTAAACACTGTTTAGTGACATTTACCTGATGTCCTTTTCGTAGCCACGAAACTCTGTATGGGCTTGGATGTACAACATTCTCCATCTCCAACTTTTCTACCATCTCTGTAGATACGATATTGTCTATGCTACAACTGTCCACTATGAACTTGCATACCCTTTCTTTGGTTTTGCAAGCAGTTTGAAATAGACTGTTTCTTTCGGTTGGGTTCTCTGCCTCCTTCTCCGTCTTCAAGAGAACTTTCCTCATCATCAAAGATCTTTTGCCCTCAACATCTTCTGCCAGAACATTGTTTCCTTGAGCTTCATCAATGTGAGCTTCATCACCATCTTTCTTCTTATCTAGACACTCATAGGATTTATGTCTGATTTTTCCACAGACGAATAATTTCACTTCACCTCCTCTACCTCTTCCTCTGGCTCGAGGAAAAGTATTTCTATCAGCATACTACCTTCCTTGTGAGCTTCCTTCTATCTCAGGTTGAGGTTGAGGTTTCTTCCACTCTTCTTTAGGTTTTTGAGTTTTGTCTTGGGCAATTTTTTGCCTCTGCTTTCACTTCTGCCTCAGCCTCTTTGACCTTGCTTCCAGCTAATAGTCTCTTCATCTTTCAGATCCATCTGATAAGCATCTTCCACAGTCTGAATGGTCATCATGCTCATCTCATCTTGAATGTCATATCGTAGACCATTCATGTACCTGGCAACTTTTTCATCATCACTTTCCCTATGACCTTCTCTGAAGTTTATCCTGTAGAATTCTTCAATGTATTCTTTCACTGACATCAACTTCTATCTCAAATTATGCATCCTCTGAAACAGATTGATTTGATAATCCCTGGGTATAAATTTGGCTTTCATCTTTGCAACCATTCTATCTTAGCTTTTGATTTTCTGCTTACCCTTGCAACGTCTGTCATCCTGCAGTTCATCCCACCATAGTGTTGCATGCCCTTTAAGTCTAGTAACGACATGTTTGACTTTCTTGTCTTCCTCAACATCCTCATAGTCGAAGTACTTGTCTAGAGATCTAATCCAGTCTAGAAGCTCTTCAACATCCAAGTTTCCCTCATATGTGGGAATGTCCATTTTTGCTCTGGCACCTATCCTTGCAACAACCTTGAATAGGCATTATTCTGCAGCATCTTCAACTGCAACTTCTTCTCCTTTGTTTCCAACTTCATTTTCACTTTCATCCTCATTGATATCCCCAACATCAACTATGTGCCTTTGTGCTGTCTCCATAGCATCAATCATGGCACGTAACTCACACATTTCTCTTTCCACTGTTGGATTAGGCATTTTCTTATCTCTTCTTCTCGGTGGCATGGATGAAAAATTTTCCTCTTTTCTCTCTACTACAGAAAGCAAAGAATTTGTTCTGTGCTCTGATACCACAACTAGTGTAGAACCCCCGACCCTCTGGCCGTGATCCACACAGGATCGTTCTAAATTCTCCTCGAGCTAAAGAGGCTCCCTCGGATCCCTATTGGAACCTCATGAATCCGATCCACAGGTCCTTCATGAAAACCCGTCGTGCGCAACTTAACACCAGGCATGAGCCTTACATCTCCATGTGACCACAACCGGGCTGTAGCGCAAACAAATTTTGAAGCTCGAGAATTCGTGATTCGATGACCCTCGACTCCTCTTTCTCCAAAACTTTGATACCCGAGATGCGATACGGGTATGGCTCCCTCCTCACTATCGCCTGCTACATATAATCGTAGGCTAGGCTAAACACTAACACTACTTGAAACTCACGACTTTGCGAGTTGGAGTGTTGAGCCCTCGTACTCCTCCTTTGCGAACCCCCGATACGCGATAAGTCAAAAACGGGTTGACTCCTTCCTAGGCTACGTGTGTCCACCACCTGTCACCCGCTTCCACTCTTCTCTGGGCACTTTTTGTTACACCACCTGTCAACCATGCACCCCCCACCTAACGGATGTGCCATGTGTCGTATGAGACCTTGGCGCTCAACACTTTGTGACTTCGCATTTGAAAAGAAATTCTTTCAACCCCCGAACCCCCGATATGTGATACCCATGAAGGTTTTGATCGAACAGTTCTCTCGTGACTTGGATCCAATGGTTTGGATCTCCTTCCCTGCTCCTCGCAACTTGGGACTTCACGAAACAAAGAGTTTTGTCTGCCCTCCAAACTGATGAACCCCGAATTCGTGAAATGATCCAACGACGTGGGTTGAAACGAGTTCAATGGATCATATTGATCCTCGAATCCTGGGTGATGGTTTTCACTGGCCTCTAACCACCTTGCCACTCTGCAAGATCCAATGACTCTTGCAACTTCGACACTTCCTTCACAAAGGCCTCTCACTGTTTGTTCACTCTTCTCAAGGATCTCTAGCCAAAATGACTTGGCATTCTTCCACCTGAACTTGACCTCTGCGAGACATTTTCGATCTCCGTCTCCCTTTGAACACTTCAAAGGTGCTATACCTCCTGAGCTCTTGCTTGCAAATTCAAACCTTCAAAAGGAATCTTGCTCGTACTCCTTGTGACAAATTTTCAATTAACTTCTCGTTATTTGAGTCTTGGACCCTGTGCACTCTTTGCAACAGTGGTCCTTCAACCTTCACCTTAGTTGATAAATCCAAATATTTCAACTAGCCTGCGCACACCTTGCACATCTCTATGCTTCACCTTCACTTCTATTGGTATGAGAACACCGATATCTCTCTTGATCTTTCTGAGATAAAACTCAGACCCTCGTCATCGCACACCTTGCGGATGTTCACTGCACTCCTTGCAGGAATTCTCAGGAAGGGAAACAATTGAAACTCATTCTTCTTCTCTCTCAGACTTTATACATTCATCATGAAATCATACACACAACACAACATTGAAACAAATGTGTAACAGATAAACAAATCATTGTAAGCATACCATTCAACTAATGTAAACAGTAAGCATCATAACACCATGAAAATTGAGTCCAAGCTTCATATATTAACTCAAGTGTTCATGTACATGGGTTCTTCTCTACAGCTCTCTACTACAACTCTCTAGATTATGAAATATGAATGATCATAATGTTCATGTTACAATGATACAAGGGTGAGGGTGTTTGTATCTGTTTTCTTTCTTATGCTTCTAAACTGTCTAATCTATTAAATCAAATCTACCTAGTTTCATTAAACAGACTTAAATGCCTATTACATTCGATATATGAGAGAAATCGCTCAATATCTATTCACAACTCCAATATATAAATGTAAGTACACTTCCCCTAGCTATTACATTAATATCCACTCATTAATTTTTCAAAACATTTCAAAATGTGCGCTGGTTCTTTTCCAGCTGTCTTCCGCCTTTATGCTTGCTTGGCTGGATATGTACGATGCTCCTGCATCACATGACAGGGGATCAAGACAAATTCATCATCTTGAAGAGAAAGTGTGGCAATGTTTCATTTTGAGATTACTCAACTGCCAAAATACTTGGAGAAGGTGTAGTAGAGCTTGGAAGAAAAAATGTAAAAGAAAAAAAAGTCCTATTGGTTGAAGACTTGAAGCATAATCTACTATGTGTTAGTAAAATGTGTGATTAAGGATACACTCTTATGTTTGACTCCCGAAAATGTAAAATCAGAGAAAATAACTCAGGAAAATTTGTTGCAACTGCAACAAGAATACCGAACAACATATACATCCTAGACATGATGAAGAGAGAGAAGAAAGAAGCCACACAAAAGGATTCCAAGGAATAAAAAGTCCCAAAGACCAAAAATAAGGATGAAGTATTATTGAGTGCCACATGTTCAGGGGGCATAGCCCCAAAGAAGACAGTTACCTTTTTTCATTAAACTCAGGGGGAATAGCTCTAACCTTTGCCATTTATGTCAAAGGCGGAGAGAAATTGGGATCATGATGATAGTGGGAGCATGAGTGTTGTCATCAATGAAAATGGGGAGATTGTTGGAAGATTGGTTGTTGTCATTAATGTCAAACCTAGTCATGGGTTTTGGACCGCAATATTGATAAAGGTATTTGGACATCAAGGAAAATGCACATGTAGATACAACACCCATGGATGTATATTATACATCATGTTTCTTCTGGTGGTATGTTGCACGTCATGTGGATCCTCATGGTTTAGGAGAAATGAATTTTTGAAGATGACAAAGTGAATTGAAGAAGGAAGTACATGTAGGCCCTGAAGATAATTAAAGAAAACAATTACAAAATAAGAAAGTGTCAAGTCAGCCCTAATGTTAAAATGAAGTGTCATAAATGGTATAAATACATATCATTATACATTCATTTGATACACAAGTTCAATTTCAGAGGAAATCATAAGTAAATAAGGCCGGATTTCAAGGGAGGATGAAGTCTTTTGGTGATGTGTTGTAAGGTATGTTATTTACATGTCATCTTACCATTTTCGCTATAATGTTTTTTATAGAATGATTCAGATGCTAACATTGCTATGGTATTGAGGAGACATATCAAGGTACCTTTGGTAAAAGTTGTAGCGCTTTATTTGCTATAATTATGGAGATACACTCTGTGGAAGATAGGGTTTTTGACCAGTCCTGAAGCTAGTCATAAACAAGTGTTCCAGGTACAACAGTCATAACTTCTTCATAGAGAATCCAAATGAAGTGAAACCAATTTCATTGGAAATAGTACGGACTTTAGTTTCTTGTGTGCAAGTTTTAGAATCTTATGTTAAATATTGAGCGTGGGGCATTCTGTACAAGTTTGTTCTCCTGAATAAACCAGAATTGAATAAAGTATACCATTCTTTCTATATCTTATTTTTGGGGAGGATTAAAGGGGTGAAACTTGGAGGAATTTCATAGAATACATTGAGTAATATTATATACAGGATCAAAGTATTCCAAGAGTTGAATAATTACAGAAGTTGAAGAAGTCTCATGAACAATTATCAGGTTCTATGTGATGGTTGGTTGATGGTGATGATTTAATGTAAAGTTTTATTATCTCTCATATATTCTTTGGTGGATGTAAGGGGCAAGTATGGAGAGTTAAACTCTCTCTTGATATTGGAGGATTGTATCTTCCTCTTGGAGGTTTATCCCTCCCTTTACATTTGGAAGCTGTAACTACCTTTGGAAGTCATTACTTCCCTCGAACAATAACTATTGATCATTTCTCATATATTGTGCATGGTGTATTGTGGTGTATTGGTGTAACTCATACACTATTTTTCATTTCTCATTGGATATAATTGAATGGTTTAAGTATAAGTTGAAAAGTTTTTTAAATTGTACTTGATATTGATTCACCCCCCTCTTAGTATCAACACAACTAACTTTGCATATGCTAGGGGATGATGATGCTTGTTAGTTGGGTGATAAAAGAAACATTTACAACATGATAATTAGTTATTTCTTTATACCACCTTTTCTAATATTGGTTATAATGTAACCAACATCCAAAAATGCAATGTTATTATTCAGAATCATCATCATGTGAGCATCATCTTATTTGAAAATTTTCACATGGAACACAACTATAGAGGAATAATAATGGGTCTCATTGGCATGAAATTTACTTAGGATGATAAAAGGGACATTCTCCCCAATTGTGAGGGTAAGAATGTGAACATGTATTTAACTTGAAGGAGAACATCATACACTCATCGGAGTTGTAGGGCTTAGATGTTATGGTTTCAAAGGATGAATCTATTGCATAACATTTCAACATGTAATGTGAATAGATCCTATTTAATAACTACATGGGAAAGGATACATGGATGGGAGAAGAAATTAGTGTCACATTTGTAGTGCAGGAAACTAAAGAGGTGGCATGTAGTGATTTTGTTATGAGGATAGTTTTATCCTCCATGGATTTCACTCCATAAGGTGGTAAAAATGGTTAGGTTTGAGAGGAACACCAAGTATAATCATAAGTGAAGGTTGATTCCACTACAAGGAAAAAACCATTTAACAAATAGTTTAGCTGAGGATTTTAGTGTCACAAGATTTCGATCAATTATAAATAAATATTTTCCTAAACCTTTGGAATTGATAGTGGAGGTTCTAGTGAATGTTATTTGTAATTAAATGATGTAGTTTTTATTTAAGCATGATTAAAATTACTTGTTGTACTAAAGAAAATGATATGTTTTTAAATCATGAGTGGGTGAGTGCAAGCTAATGATGGTCTCTCATGACGCGTTAGTGGCAATGCAAACCTGGAAAAACAACAATCTATTAACTTGGAAGGACTATTCAAGGTACTTTTACAATGAATTTGAATATTGTTTAATAATATGAAACATAGGAAATTGAATTATCTTTCCGAATATACAACTTTGATTCATAGACATTGTGAATAACTAGGTCAAATTTGATTTTTTCTAACAATGGTATCTTATTTTTCCAACAAAATACAAGGTATATGTTTTCATTTCTGCAGGTGGTGAGTGTCTTGATGATGGAATTACATTCCAAAAACTTGTATACTTGTAGAGAACCCATTTTTCCTATACCATGTATTTTTTGGAAATTTTTATTATTAATCTAATATTTTTTAAAAATTATCAAAGTCAACATATGCCTAAAATTACAATGTATTTTGTTCGTGCATGATAAAAGGGTCTTAAAATTCTAAAAAAAAACAAATTATCATAGGTATCGGTCTCCTCTAGTGTCTCATATGACTCATTTGAGAAATGGTTAAGCCGAGAAAAAGTTATAGAAGAAATAAGAGAGGTATGTATTCTAGGATTTTGATATATGTGAAGCCAAAACTAGATTAAGAAAGTAAACATTACTATTTTTTTTTAAATTATATATTTGAAATATTCATAGCCAACTTGATATATGTCTATAATTTTTTCAACAACTAAATTTTGTGTCCTATATAAAAACAACGTTCAAGACAGAGATATAGTGGGGTATTCACAAAAATGGAGGTTTTTATGAATTTGCAAACCGAACCACTTGGTTTGTCAACCTAAACCTAAATCCAAGCCAACCACGTCAACATATGGGTGAAATAATGAAGGTGGGTTACACTTTTGCTTGTCTTATGACAAAAAAAACTGTATTTTCACAAGTTATTCAACTTCCAACATATAAAAGTATTTTTTTTATTTAGAATTTCACTTTACAGTAAAAACAAAACTTGTGAAGAATTGTGTT
>JZKD02S1977753.1:31947-51885 GCA_000966675.3 Picea glauca | reverse complement strand
GTGTGTCAGAGCTAAGGGCCATTGAAAGGAAGTTTGCAACATCAAGGCTTAGGTTGTAATCTTTACTTTCTATCAATATAATACAGTAATGTGTCCCTTTCCCATAAAGTTAATTCCACTTTATTGTATAACTCCTTGATCATATACATAGATAGACTGTTGAATAGATTGTGTTTTCTTCACTTCGGTTGGTTTGTATGGTTTTGATATTGACTGTACGAGAGCACTGGAGTGAAGAAGGAGCAACAAAGAACAAAGGAAGCGATCATAAGGTATGTTCTTTGATTGTATCTTTTAGTATATTCAATAGTTAAAATCTAGGGAAAGAGTATCATTCTGTCTTGCTTTGTTCTAGATCCAGGTGGATCTAGGGAGATCGGTTTGTCTCCACACTTACGGATTTATCCAATAACAGAAGGTGGGTAGATAGAGGAAAATAGAGAAAGGGGGGGGATAGAGAGAGAGGGAAGGGGGGTAGATATAGGAAAAAAGATAAAGGGTCAGAGGGTTGGAGCAAGAGAGGGAGGTGTATACAATGAGAGAGAGAGAGGGAGGGTTAGATGCATGAGAGATATATAAAGGGGAGAGGGAGAGAGAGATCCAACAAGGGTAGAAGAGAGGTTGAGAGTGTTAGGTATCAGATCTATTATAATAACAAAAACCATAAATATCACAGATAATAACAACAAAACAACAAAATATAAGGAACCATAGCACCAAAATAATACCTTTATTGATAGGAAACAATGTTCACTTGCCTCTTCGAGGGGGAAACATCCAACAAAGAAGTGCTCTATTACAATAATTCACAAGACAAAGACTTATCATGCCCTTGAGTCCTATTTATACTAAATTTGTCTACCAAAAGAACAATCTAGAGGAAGATCTTTATAGAAGAAGAAGCTTCTATTAAGTCTTCTTGCATTTGACGTATTCTTCCTTATTACTAGGCCTTATTAATATCGACCTTTATTACATGGAAAATATATTATTCTACCTACATGAGGGGTTAGGTCCCTAACATGCCCTCCTTGTTAAAAATAACCTTGTCCTCAAGGATTGAGATGAGGAAATTGTTGCATAATGGTAGTCAGCTCTCAGGTGGCATCTTCTGGTTGTGTGTCCTTCCACTGAACTAAGACTTCATTGATAGTGCGATTGTGAAGATGACACTCGCACTAGTCTAAGACTTCATGTGGCTGCAACCAAATGGAACCTTCTTCATCCAACTTAGGTAGACTAGTCTAAGTATGGAACCTAGTGTTGAACACTTTCTTTAAGCAGGAAACATGAAAAACAAGGTGGATCTTAAAGTGAATGGGAAACTATAATTGGTAGGTCACTAGCCCCAAACTCTTGAGAATACACTAAGGACCATAGAATTTGGGGGCGAGTTTCTGACAGTGCTGGGATTTGAGTGAAGTATGCTTGTAAGGTTGCAGACGAAGAAACACTTGATCCCCTTCAACAAATTCTTGTTCAGAACGACAATGATCTGCTTGTTCTTTCATGTGATTCTAAGAGAAGAGAAGCCTAATGCATATGAGAATAGATCAAGAGAGAGAAGCCTGACGCATATGAGAATAGAGCAAGAGAAGCCTAACACACATGATAATAGAGCAACAGAGAGAAGGAGAAGGTCAAAGTGCATTCAAGGAGAAGAAGAGTATATTGTTGAAGTGACTAGCAAGTACATTAGATCATACATTGTTGTAGCAGTGTTTTCTATGCACAAGTTGTACACCTTTAGATTTGTAGGCCGCACTTTATCTTCTGTGATTTCTTCAGTGTGCTTTAGTGTTGAAAGTATAGAAAGAACAATATACTGTTTAGAACAGACACAAAAGAGCAAGCCATATTGTTGTATCTTTTTCCTTTCTTACATAGACTTTACACTTCAGATTTAGGAGATTTAATGATCATACAGTTGTTGGTTAAAAGCATAGGTCACATTGTAAGCTTTGATCACAGCAATGGAAAATTAATTAGAAAGAAAAATTCCTCTATATGTGTTTTATTTCTTAGCTTATTCATTTTTGAGCTAGTGTGTGATTACTGCAATGCAATGTTTAGAAATTTAATTTTCTTCCTTTAAATAAGTTTTGATTTGATTTATTTAATGAAAGAACAATATGACAGGAGTGATATACACTTAAAATTTCATATGATGGTAGTTTATTTATGAATATAGATGTGTCTTAAATGCTCATTCACACAAAGATATTACAAGAGGCCATAACTACCTTTTTAACAGAAAATATGATGTGCTGGGATATGCCTTAAAAATCCAAAACCCTAAATTTAAAAAATCCAAAATCCTAATTTTCCAAAAACACAACTTTTTCATACAAACTTTATTCGGTAAATTTCTTGTACCATTTCAAAACTTAATCTATGCTTTATGAAATTGGCAACCCCAACCATGGAGTATATGTCCAGTGCCGAAAATGCAAGGGAAATGAAATGCCAGAAAATTGTATCCAAACTTCAGGCCGTGAAAAAACTATAGTAAAAGTGCCCAGATGTGGAAACATTCTCAATCAATGGCACAGTTGGGTGGCTGAATAGATGGACAGCGACCAATGTCCACCAGGATAAGGACATCCCTGATGAATTTATTTAGAGAACACGAACCTGAAAATAATAGCAGATATTGAAGGACGTATGGTTCCATCCGCCTGTGTGGATAAAAGTCCAAAAGTCGAGCCTGAGTGCTGTTAATTTGTCACAAAAATGAACGGATCAGCAAACAGGCAAAAATAAAGAGATATTTTTACCCTCATATTGGCGCAGACTATGATTCGAATCACAGTCGCACAGTCAATTTCACATCAATAGTAAGAGCAATGCTATAAGCAGAAGCACAGCTCTCCCAAGCCCGAAATTCATGGGTAATTTTTCAGCTCTCCCAAGCCCGAAATTCGTGGGTAATTTTTCGGAATGATTAGCTGCCAAACAAAATGTGTTACTGTCAATAATAATATATTCATTTCAGCAATAGAAATAATTGGCATTGTATATGAGAACTCAAATACTCATTACTATCATAAAAATGGCCGCAGGGAAAAACAAAAGGAAATTTTACTCGAAAGCGATTGATTTGATACGAGGACAAAGCAGCCTTCCATATAAACTACAGAATAATCATATGGATAAGTGTCAAGCTGTTTGATCGCGTCTGACAAACAGTTAGAGCAATTGGCGGTGGATAGAACTCTGTCGCACTGAACGAGAGCGTAAATCTTATGACCTGAAGAATCAACGCTCGGTCCTGTCGCGAATCTCTTGATTGACGTAGAAGCTTCAATAGACAGATTGTAAACAAGATTCCTGAAAGCCGTTTCCTCCCCCTTCATGAATTGATCAAAAACCAAACCCAGACCAGGTGTCTCTGTCGAGGAATTAGAAATGAATCTGCTGCTGCTGTAGTTCCGGTAGTGCAATTCGCACATAAGCAACCAAAATCGACATTCAATACTGTTGCGACAAAATGTAGAAACATTATTCCTTATATTCTGACAACAATCGGAACATTCCTTTTGCGATGCGTCTCCCCTACACTGGAGAAACCCATAAACTCTGTTGGGAGATTCGCCATAAGAAGAAACATTGAACCCTGTCGTAGGCGTGTTCTGAACAAGATCATTCAAAACGTTGTTCAAATTGCTGTCAAATTGGTCGCCATACGTGTACGTATTATTGGAAATCCAAACTGACATTGAGGGAGAAATCTGTGGCTTGCACTGCGCTATCAACAGAGAAAATAGTGGAATGATAAGGTAATTACAAGCTGAAATGGAGTGCCAGAAAACAGTAGTCTGCCTGCGGAGTGTACTCATGTTGAAATGATCCGACTGCCTGAAACGTAGAACAGATTGGCAGCCAAACAGTTGATACCCCGCCTGCGGATAGAAATTGGAGTAAGTGTGGACGTTCAAGAATGAAAACTATATAATGCCTTCGAAGTCATATGCATTGGGAAGCCAATTTTGTCGGCGCGACTCACTGTCCACTGAACCTGTCCACTGGAAAGCCAATTTTGTTGGCGCAACTCACTGTCCACTGAACCTGCAAAGTCATATGCAATAGCAAGTCAATTTTGTTTGCGCGACGAACAGTTATTGAATATTCAAAAGCCAAGTAAAGCGGGCCGCGGCGCACAATAAACAATATATGAAACCTGCACGGCATATGCAAAACCCTATCAAAGTGCCGCACAATAAACAAAAACCCTATCAAAGTGCCGCACAATATATAATATTTGTACATGTAATGTGGGCGTATGGATATTCGAATATTCAGATTAATTAACTGTTATATGAAATGGTTTTTTTTTGTTGGAATTTGGTCATATAAATTTATACGAATTATTGTTTTTTTTGTTGTTCAGAATTTATTTTTGAATGTAGAAATGGATTTAGCAGTTGAAAAGCTTATAGAACATTCAGATTTTACAGAAATAATCACTTAAATTTAAAAATCCAACAATTTTTAAGACAAATATCTCTAAAAAAAATTCTCATTTCTTATAATCTTATTTTTTATAATATTTACCTAAAACATTGAAATATCCTTTTTTTAAATCAAATTTCATATTTTTTATTATTTTTTTCAAAATTTTAATTTTAAACATAAAATTTTATAACAAAATTAGTAAAACTCTAATTTTCAACATAATTTCCATTAAATTTAAAAACAAATATTATTAAATTAAAAAAAATAAATAATACAAATACTCCTTCTCCTTTCCCATGCATGTGACATGTCAATCAATTTTAACCAGCATTGAATCAAAGTCCATACGATCTTCATTAAAAAAAAAATAATGTTATGTGGATAAATTCTCTACACTCGACTTTTGAAAAAGAAAATCCTAAAATATATAACATTCCACATCCCATAGTTATTATTTGTTTTTGATTTTTTATTCATGGTATTGTATATGCATAGCTATGTTCACAGGCTATGTATAATGAAATGTGATTTGAGTCATGTTTTCATTTTTTTTTAAATCAAATAATATATTAATATATATATAATTTAAATTGTAGATTTGAATTTTGGGATTATATAATTGTTGTTCCATAAAGTAGGAGTAAGTGTAGTTCCATAATAAATACAAACACATGTTTATGTTATGATAATAAAAAAATTAAAAATTTTGAATTAATTAATTTATATAAATAATTCAAATTACATTATAAAAAAATTAAAAATAAAATAAAATAAATGTATTAATTTGTATAATAATAATAATCTATTTTTAAGGGAGATTTGACTGGTAAAGTCTACGAAGGTATACATACCCTACCCCCCTCTGGATTTGAACCTGTGACCTCTTAAGAGAAAACACATATTCTTAACCATACCCTACCCCCCTCTAGATTTGAACCTGTGACCTCTTAAGAGAAAACACATATTCTTAACCATTAGGCCCACTCAGGCTGTATATAAATTTATAATAGTAAAGATATTTTCACATTTAAATTAATTAATTTATATAAATAATTTAAATTATATTATAATTTTTTTCAAAAAAAATATTAAAAAGGTATAAAAATACATTCATGCCAAAATGCTCCGATTGAACTCTCACCTCTTTTCCGTTTCATGATTATATTGTTCTTGCTCTAGTATTACATACATCACCATCTTTTTACAAAAAACTACCCAAAAAAAATAAAAATAAAATAATCTTTCTCTTAGGTTAACATTATCCTCAAAGAAGTACGAGAATCACGAGTTGCCATTCCCCAATAAAAAAAAACAAAACATTATCCTTAAAGAATTTGTCTACAGAAAATTTCATCACA
This sequence comes from Picea glauca, assembly GCA_000966675.3. NCBI lineage: Eukaryota > Viridiplantae > Streptophyta > Pinopsida > Pinales > Pinaceae > Picea > Picea glauca. The sequence goes on along the minus strand of JZKD02S1977753.1, from coordinate 46,072 downwards.
TAAACTTACCCCAAGGGTAGATTTATTCCTTCCTTGAACAAAGCATCTGCCCTCATATTTAACTAGCTATAGATATCACAAATAGAAAACGTATTGAATACATCTATGACCTCTTTCAAGTGTCTCTCTATCGCATGAAGATCAACATTTTGGATTGGTTGCAAAACTTCCATGCAATTAACTACCAAAAAGAATCTTTGTGAACCTGCAAAGTATTTATACCATGATCAAGAGCTAAACTTTAGAAGAAAAATTAGAAATAAGAATTCTGCCATATTGTTAGAAATAAGAGTTCTGCCATATTGTTAGTATCCCTTCCACCTCTTGCATTAAAAGAGAAATAAAGATCATATGAGAGGAAAAGTAAACTTCCCAGCCTGCACTTATAAAAAAAATACCAACTATTTTTTTTATTAATCAATAACTCTTTGACATGGACATCATCTTTTCACCAAAAACTCTAAACACTTGGTCCAATTATGTTCTTTTTCTATAATTCCATGTAACATGAGGAACATGATTTTTTTTTTCTTCAAAACCTTCACATTCTAAATTATTTTCCACCACCAAACCACAAAGTCTATACTACTCCCAACAACAATTGATATCTTTATTTCATAGTATAATAGCCTCCCTCTTTATTCCCTATCCAAATCAAAACATCCTCCTCTTCCCTCAGCCTTATATGGGATCGTTTGAGTTCACATGTAAAAGATTCTCATTCCCTCTTCCAACCACCTTCTAGCTCAAGATCCTAAGGTGTTTTGCACACCTGAGACCATATGTGGGCCAAATCACTTAAAATCTTTGAGGACTTTGATGTTCTTCCCATGAAGATAATCGAGAAAGTATAAGTATTTTCCACAACCCATTATGGGGTCTTCGCCAACTCACGTCCTCCCTATTTGCCAAGATTTTTCCTCCCTTCTAGTTAAATTTTTTGAATTAATTAATTTTTATAAGTAATTTAAATTAGAATCTAAAAAATTTAAAATTTGAGTAAAAAGATAAAATAGAAGAAGTTGTATTAATTTTTATATAAATTTATAATAGTAAAGATATTGTCACATTTGAATTAATTAATTTGTATAAATAATTCAAATTATATTATAATTTTTTTCACTAAAAAAATGCATTTTTATTATTAAAAAGATATAAAAATAAAATTCCTAATGGATCTGACATTTTATCTTCATTGTGTATTTAACTCACACAATTTTCTAACAAAAAAAACTCTCAATACTATCATCTCTTCCCTTTCAGAATTATATTGTTCTTATTATAGTATTACATACATCACCATCATTTTACAAAAAAATACCCAAAAATTATAAATAAAACACTTTTTTCTTAGGATAACACTACATACATCACCGTCATTTTACAAAAAAATACCCAAAAATTATAAATAAAACACCTTTCTCTTAGAATAACACTGTCCTCAAAGAGTCTCTCTAGTTTCATGAACCTCTCTACTAGAAAATTCCACCACATGAGCCTCCCCCAAGGGAACATTTAGTCCTTCCTTGGACAAAGAGTCTGCCCTTGGATTTAACTCGCTATAGATATGATAAATAGAAAACCTCTTGAATATAACTACAACCTCTTTCAAGTGTCTCACTACTAGATGAAGATCAACATTTTGGACTGGGTGCAAACCTTTCATGCAATTAACTACTGACAAGGAATCTTCGTGAACCTGCAAATTATTTATACCATGTTCAAGAGATAAATTTAGGAGAGATCTTAGAGTCAAATGTTTTTCCATATTGTTAGTGCCCCTTCCACCTCTTGCTTTAAAAGAGAAGTAATGATCATATGAGAGGAAAATTAAACTTCCCAGCTTGCACTTGTGATCCTTCCCCTGGCTCGATCCATAAAATAAATACCAACTATAGATTTTATCAATCAATTACTCTCCAACATGGGAATCTCCTTCTCACCAAAAAGTCTATTATTATATGACAACTATATTCCCCACAACACTAGAAAAGGAATGTCTCTATAAATATTCATATTTAGTCTAGTAAACCATCCCTATAGAAAAATCCCCACATCCTCCTTGTTCTATAAGTCAAATTTCCCTATAATATTCCATCTAAAATTTTTGGTCTTTTTCTCACTTGGTTTGACAATGTCTGTAAAATCTCCTTCTATTTTTTTTGAAATTTTTTCTTAGTTTGACTATGTAGGCGAATTGTCAAATAGTTGGCATACAAATAGTATATCAAAAGTTCATAGGTGTATTTAATTATTTTTGTTGGTTTACAAAACACTAATGCTAAAACTTCATTATTTTTATTCCATTCGTTTTTAAGGCTAGCTGAAATACTCAAGAAAACTCCCAGGAACAATATAAAGAAAATAATAGTGAACCTGATGTATTTATATGTGTTTTCTCTGTGAGTACAATGTAAATTATGTTTCCTATAGGTGAGAAGGAGAAGCAACAAGCATCAACTGATAACAATAGCTCTGTAAGTGCATAAATCAACCAGCAAACAACAATTCCAAATCAAATATGTAGGTTTGTAATAGAAGTCGTTGATATTTGACCTCCTATAGCAATCAATCCATCCCTCAAAAGTAAAGAATCACCCCTCTCCCAAAGGAAATGACCCAACCAAGAATACATGTGATCAGGAGAGAGAATCGATCCTCATGGAAATGTATCTATCCAAAAAGCAACCAACTTGACCTCCAACAAGAGGAAATTGGCCTCAACAAGTGAATATGACCTCTCTATTGCAATAAATCGACCCCTCTATACAAAAATTATCCTAGCAAGTAAGAAATTGACCCCCACACTAAAAAATCATCCCATACTTTAAGAAAAATATACCTTAACACTATGTATTCAACCAACAACCCAAACTCAACCTTCTTTGGTCAAATTGACCTTTGTAAGCAAGGGACTCAGCCAAAAAATGATAGAACTCATCCAATGTCAATAAATCTCAGTTACAAGAAGATGAACACCATCACAATGAAGCACAATAATAATATCTGGATTATATCCTCTCAATGACCAGCTAGGGTGGATAGTTTCACCACATAAACCAATCTCCCAAACTCTCTAAGGATTTCATCCCAAGAGCCAAAGCCACAAGATCTCTCTCAATTCGATTTTAGAAAATAACCAATGCATGATGAAAGAGAGCACCCTCATTTTCCTTTAATCTTCTCTTTGACCCCTTTTTTGGACCCTTTTACCTTTATTATAAAGTAAAGTGACTTTTATAAACTTTAAGTCACTTAAAACACCCCTTTTTAATGTCAGAAAGTGATTAATTGACTTGTAAGACATTTCTGAATACTTGAAGTTCCTTTCTCATCATCCCATCCTTTATATATTTTTGTCCTGATTCCAAAGAGTTAATACACGAAGGTCTTCCCTCCAATAATATGGCCCAAATAACACCTTTAGTGCATTTAATTAATTTATACTCAATAATACTCTTAATTTACGGGAAGCATTGCAATGTCGTGAAACCATGAATGTGTTGTGTGGAAGCGATAATGATGATGAAATAAAGTAAATGGACTAGGTTAGGCCTCGTATAACTCCTTCAATTTTCTTGAGCCCACTTTTAACCTTCCTTTTCCCCCCTGTCTAGACTGACAAAACTCATTAGGTCACATTCAATTGTAAAGAAGGGGAATCCAAAAATGTGGACATTACAGTCCTCCCTTCCCAAATATTTCTTTTCATCAAGAAATTCCATCACAACATGACACCCCATCAACTGAACCAGACTGAAACTGAAAATGATGCCATGGTCACAAAACACCATGTAAGATGTGAAGCATTCTCTGCTCAATGCATGGTTCGGTAAGGTATTTCCAAAAAGTAAAGAAACTCAGGGATACAACAATTCGATCGACCCCTTAAGGAACTACTCTACTAGGGAACCAGTCTCATGAAAGAAAAAATTGGTTCTTGCCTCTGTGTCAGCTATTGAACTATCTAATATTGAAATGCTAAGGTCCTAAACTAATCTCAGAAAGGAACCACCATGTTGATATTGTGTTACTATGATCATAATCATCTGAACATCATGCCTATTCTACCTCCTCCTCCCTCCTGAAATACTTGTAAGAGTTGAATCTACTACCATGAATAGTATCCTGCATATGCATCCATGTGAATTCGTAACCTACAAATCAACTACAATAATCCATATCGAATTTTGAGAAATGAATTTTGTCCTGATCATTTGGAATGACTTTAGGTTACTCGTGGACTCTATTAATATCTCCACTAGGTATCTTTGTCACATCTGTTTCCCCATACTCCAAGGATATCACCAAAAAGTACGTGAATTGGTCAATCGCTACATACCTACTCTCTGCCCACTATACAATTGGTAAGCCTGTGATGCAATATTTCAACATGCTCTCCCACTCTCATCCAGAAATGCTCAAAGAATCCATCAATCCTGTGGGATGAGTGTTCCTTGACCAGCTCTATCAACAATTCTTACACTCCCCCATAATTTTTCCTACAATCTTCATGAAGCCCCTCCTCTCTTGGGCGTTCCTAGATGATGTGAGATACTATCTATACATAGCATTTATCTGTAAGGTACTAATACAAGAATCCACATGAATTCCCCTAATAAGACAAGAAATCATAAGCTACATAATATTGGTCAACTCCTCAGAAGACCACTCGTCCAAGCAACCAATCCTAAGCATCCCATGAGTAAACTATGGAAAGTAAAAACTGGTCATCTCATCTGTATTAGTTGTCGAGCTATCAAACACTACAATCCCAAGTTCCCAAGCTAATCTCAGAGAGGAACCATCCTACTGATTTTGCACCCCTCTAATCATAATCATTTGATCACAATGCTTAAATATTTCTCTCCTCTCCTCTACGCCCAAGATGAAATCCTTGAAATGACAAAAATCACTATCCTAGATCATGTCTTGCCAAAGCATCTCAGTAAATTCAAAGTATTCCAACCCATGGATAGACTTGAACATGGGTATCATGAAGGAAAATATACATTTACATATATAACAAGGTTCAAAAAATCCCCTCACAATATCCCCACAATGACACAGTCCATTCATTGACACGACCCTATCGATCATCTTGATCATATGAAGTAGTCTATTCCATTGATGAATTGTAGGATCACACCACCAAATTGGAAGCCCACCACTCCCAATGCCTACTGAAATATATGTGAACCAATCTAAGAAATTTTGGATCTCCTCCTGTGCACTATGCGCACTGATCACATGGCCCAAATGAAATACCTTTGTCATGGAGACAAGGCCCCCTGTCTCATATAGATAGCTCCAATGATCCTCTCTTATCCTGTTGTATCCCATGAGGGAATCCAATAACAAAAATAGATTCCTCTTCCACTTCCTTCAAGACTAGAAAGTGACTCGTGCATTAGTCAACCCCAAGGGCATGTCCAAGAACTCATAATTTAGTCAGGAAGCGGACCTGTGATTATCCTGCTTCGTGATCCTCATCTGACGATATCCCATATGAATATCGTTCATCGAGGGATATACTACGCTCTGAAGCTCACCCATCTCCTTGCCAATCCTAGGTAAACCAAACTCAATGGTATGCTCAAGCTCTCTATCATGAGGTCGTACTGGAGGAAATGCTCTAAAACTACATTATACACCACCGTGTGTAAGTGTATACCCTTGTATATTGTTTCATACCACTATCTCCTCCAGTACCACCCGATATCCTGTATGTGAGAATGTATCCATTACTCCTCTGATATCAACTGAACCTATATCCCAAAGCGTCTCCATATCTTTCATATATTGGTCCACCCAATCCATGGATGAATATACTTCCTTGTTTTTTTTCCCACAAGGAATGTTCTCGGTTATCTCCTTTGTAACTAACCTTTGAAACTTTAATGGGTTATCCAAAACAAAATGCTCATGATCCCCACAATTGAAAATGGGAGAAGAGTTAAAACACTTTGCATCATACCTCTCCTCAACCACCTACAACTATGAATTCTCCTCATGCAGGATTGTCACAAGAGGCTCATCCCGCAAATCATTTGGGCTACACACACCATCATGTGTCACGACCACTAAAGATGATGGAGTCTATTTTTTAAGTGATGAGGAGTGTGCCAAACTCAACTAGTAACAAAGCTCCTCAACCTCCCTTTCCTGGTCTTCAATGAAACTGAGAGAAAGGTCTCTATCCATGAACAACTGCAAGTAATTTGATTTCATGTGATCTAATGATTCTTTTATTTTGTGAAATTGAGAACTAGTGACTCCACCTACAACTCCCTTTTGTCTCTCCTCCATCTAGGTTTTCCACATAATACCTTCAATGAACTTATGAGCACCATCTTCCCTTGTCAACACTTGTACAATTTGCTCATTTATGACCAATAATTGATCATTCAAGTCCTATGATATTTAATTCCTTTCTTCATATTCATCATAGTGGCATGGGTTGTCCCACCATTTCTTTTATGTTTTGTTTTCCATGGTAAGAACACTACCCTCATCAAAACCAGTCGACTCACTTGATGATACCATGCAATCTCCAAAAGGTGGGATAGTGTCATGATCAAGCACTACTCCATCATGGAAACTATTCTCTCCACAATACCTATCAAATATGGTCTCTAAGTTAACATCAAAGAGACTTTTTCCCCCCATACCATTAGCAACATTTTCTTATTCTTCATCCCAAATCATAGTGCAATTACTTGGCTCCTCATCCCAAACCACACTATTATTCTGTTGGAATAGAACCATGGCAGTCTATATTCTTCCTTGTTTGCCCAAATATCCTTTGTGGTATCATGTTCTAAGGCCTCATGAGCATACATGTGCTCATTTACAGGAGAAGAAACATATGAATAATCAACATTTTCCTCATTTTTAGAAGTATCAAGATCTTCATAAACTAATACCTTTTTCCTTGGAAACTTCATCTTCTTGTTCATTAATACTTAGGTTTCATACCACTCAGGATGTTTGATGCTGAAAATATCCTTGAATGACATGTTTGCATGAAATTCCTCACCAAGCGTCATATATTTCCTCAAACAATCTATAAACTCCTCATCTTGCTCTTGTTGTCTTGTTTGTTGCCCCTTTGAACCACTAGCTCCATTTTTCCCTACATTGATTTGATGGCTTGCCATAACCAAGCTTGTATACCCTCAAAGGATGGGAGGATCAAAATCTAGGATACCACTATAATATTCTGGCTAAAATTTTTGGTCCTTTTACCACTTGGTTTGACAATGTCTGTAAAATCCCCTTCTAAATTTTTTGAATTTTTTTCTTAGTTTGACTGTGTAGGTGATTTGTCAAACAAATGGAATACAAAAATTATATCAATAGCTCATAGGTGTATTTAATTACTATTGTTGGTTTACAAAACACTAATATGAAAACTCAATCATGTTTATTACATTCATTGTTTAGATTAGCTGAAATACACAAGAAAATTCTCAGCAGTATAAAGAAAATAACATTGAACCTGGTATATGTTTGTGTGTTGTCTCTACCAATACAATGGATATTATGTTTCCTATAGGTGAAAAGGAGAAGCAACAAGTCTAAGTTGATAACAATATCTCTGTAAGTGCAAGAATCATCCAAAAAACACCAATTTTGAAGCAGATATGCAGGTCTGTAATGGAAACCACTGATAGTTGACCTCCTATAACACTCAATTTGTCCCCCAATAGTAAAAAATCAGACCTCTCCCAAAGGAAGTGACCCAGTAGGGAATACATGGGATCGGTAGAGAGAATCAACCCCCACAACAAGGTACTAGTCCACAAAAGAACCAGCTTGACCTCCAACAAGAAGAAACTAGCTTCAACAAGTGAATACGAACTCTATATTACAAGAAATCGTCCCCTCTATACATAAATTTTCACAAAAAGTAAGCAATCGACCCCTAGACTCAAAGAATTAAGCCACACTTCAAGAAAAGGTTTCCTCAACACTATGTATTCAACCAACAACCCAAAATCTCCCTCTGTTCAAAACGACCTCTATAAGCAAGGAACTCAAACGAAAAATGATAGAAATCAATCACTATCAAGAAATATCAGCTAGAAGAAGATGAACACCATCATAATGAAACACAATAAGAAGATATGGATGATATCCTCTCAATGACCAACTTGGGTGGATAGTTTCACCACCAAAACCAATCTCCCAGATTCTCTAGGGTTTTCATCCCAAGAGCCAAAGCTACAAGAGTTCTCTCAATTTGATTTTAGAAAATAACCAATGCATGATGAGAGAGAGCGTCCTCATTTTCCTTTTATTTTCTTATTAACTATTTTTTTGGACCCTTTTACACTTTTTATAAAGTAAAGTGACTTTTATAAACATTAAGTCACTTAAAACGCCCCTTTTTAATGTCAGAAAGTGATTAATTGACTTGTAAGACATTCTTGGACACCGGAAATGCCTTTCTCATCATCCCATCCTTTAGATATTTTTGTCACAATTCCAACAAGTTATTAATGAAGGTGTTCTAGTATGACCCAAATAACACCTTTAGTGCATTTAATTAATTTATACTCAATAATACTCTTAATCTACGAGAAACGTCAGAATGCAATGAAACTAAGAACAAGCTCTACAAAAGTGATCCTAATGATGAAATAAGGTAAATGGACTAGGATGGTCATCATATAACTCCCACAATTTTCCCAAACCCACTTTTAAACTCTCTTTTCCCCTCTGGCTAGGATGACATAAACCCATAAGGTCACCTTCAACTGTAAAGAAGGGGAATCTAAAAATGGGGACATTACATGCCCCAACCATTTTCTTACATCTTGCTAGACTTGTTTTGCAAAAGCACATTCCACAAATAGTGGAAATGATGATTCCTCATCCTTCTAATATAGAACACAAAAAACTTGGTCCAGTTATGTTCCTTTTCTATAAATCCTTCCATGTAGCATGAGGCACATGAATATTTTGTTTTTCTTAGAAGCCTTCACCTTCTAGATTATTTTCCACCACCAGAACACGGGATATGGTAATACTAGTGACAACAACTAATATCTTCCTTTGACATTAAAATAGCCTCCCTATTTATTCCCTAGCCAAATCAAAACATCCTCCTCCTCCCTCGGCCTTATATGGGCTCATTTGAGTTCACATGTAAAATATTCTCATTCCCTCTTCCAACCACCTTCTAACCTAAGATCCCGAGGTGTTTTCCACATCTAAGACCGCATGTCCATTTGGGCCAGATTAGTACAATATTTTAGGTCTATAATGTTCTTCCCATGAAGATAATATATCAATTCTTAAGAAATTATTACCCAGTTTCCACAACCCATTATGGTGTCTTCCCCAACTCTCACGTCTTCCCTGTTCCCCACCTTCCAACCCAACATTCTTCCTATCACTTGGTAAGAAGAAACTAGTGCCTTCTAATGAGAGGAACCATTTCGCCAAGATTTTTCCTCCCTTGTAATCCAAGTTAAAATAGAATATGGTGCCAAGTACTTTTTTCGCATCAGACTATTCCATAAATTTTCTTTGGTTATTAGGTTCCACATGGATTTTCCTACAAGTTCTACACCAAAGATATGGATATTCTTTATACCCCAATAGAATTCATTCTTTGTTTTTTATATGGACTTCCATCTCTTCCAATGTATCCCCTCGACTTCTTCCTTCCCACTCCAAAGGAAATTAAAACAAAATTTTCTTATTTTTTTCAATACACCTTTAGGGATGTAAGCTAGGAATTGCTAGTAAATTGGGATTTTTTCTAGCACCAATTTTATCGAGGTCAATCTACCACCCCTCAAACTACAATGATTACACAAATGATCGATGTGATTTTCTACCTTCCCTATGGGCCATATAGATTCTTGTTTCTTGTACGAATTTTTCTTGAGACAAAAACCCAAATACTTAAAACCTTCATTGAAATCTATCTCCTGAAAGTGAAAGGCCTCTAGTTGTTACTCCCTTAATATGATATCCACTTTATTAAAATATAACATAGATTTATCTAATTTGATTATCATCCCTGTGGATTTCTTATACAATGTTAATATTTCCTTTAGTGCATGCCCTTCATCTAGATACACATTTATGAAGAGTAGAACGCCATAAAAAAAAAACAAGTGTGTCAACAAAAATTCCTCACCTATCTTTATCCCATTCATCCATACAGTTCTTTTGGCCTCAGAAATATCCCAAATCAACCCCTCTGCTACAAAAAGGAATAGATAAGGAGAGAGTGAGAAACCTTGGCAAAGCCCTGTTGGGCCCCAACAACTCCCCCTATATTTTTACAAAATTTAAAGGGCCCCTATTAGAATCTTGATAATTATAATGAGCTACAGAATCAACCTTTTCAAATAGTTCCATACCTTGGCTTGCTTTGAGACAAACTTAAGACATTCACCATGGTATGAAACATTCATTACAAGAGTATATGTCAAAAGTTATAAACGAGCAAAAAAATCTCAATTTAAACAAAAATGTTAATTTTTATCAAATGTTTACTTTCGTTTAAATTATGATTGTGTTCATTATTTTGCCCATTAGCAAGTTTGACTATTTTGAATAATGTTTTCAATAATTCATCAAATAATATATTGGTTGGTTTCTCATTTTCATAAAATCATTTGGTGATATTAATTAATTAATTTTATTTTTTTTCATTTTGCATCTCATAATAATAATATAAAATAAAAAATAATTATCTATCATTTGTTTGTTTTGTAAAAGACCAAAATTAATATTTTTCTCTTCTCCATTAACTTGAAGCCTCTAGAGTTTTAGGATTATTTTAAAAAATGTTTGTTTAGAACTTATAGTTAGTTTAAATTCATTTTTGATTTTATTGTTCTAGATTTTGTTTTATTCTCAATTTTTAGGTTATTAATTTAGGTTTCCTTTTGTTTCACAGGTTTCTATTATCAAATATTTGATACGGATCTGATCATGGCTTGATTTTACTATCCAAATACATTCAAGATGATTGATCCAAAAATAATATTGGATTGCTGCAATTAATTTTATGAGCAACAACATATAAAATTTGGAAAGGTGTCAAGATCAGACACACGATTTTGCAGGACTGATTGCAGCCAAACCGTGAGGAATTTGAAGAAACGGTTGAAACCCAGAACCAAAATGGACCCATTTACCTTCCTCTTAGAGATTTTTCCAAATAAATGCATGATTTGAGAGATATTTGGGTCTCTTTATGAGGCAAATTTCAGGTGGCGGAAATTATTAATGACGCCCAGACTGTTCATTCATGGTATAAATATATGAGAAAGATCAAAGCCAGGGAAATCCAAAAATTGGAGAGGAGGGTTTTAATCCTTTCTCTTTTGTATATTATTTCTTTTGTAAACTTTTTATTTCTTTTCAAATGAAGTAATCAAATGGAGTAATGGATGGTTGAAAGCTTTGGGAGAATGGACAAGTATTTTTAAAGAAGAATATGGAATTCCAGGTTGCTTAATGGCTTTTGTCCTGTGAGTAAAATGGTTTAATTTTCATATAATATCTTCATATTCTTTAAATAATTGATTATGCATTGATTTAAATAGCTTTAGTCTTGTTTATCAATACATGGTTAATTATTATCATTTATATATTAATTTTTCCAATCTTTAAGAGTTTATTATCTTAAAAATTCTTCCAGGGCTACAATATGGGCATGTGATTTTGAGAAAGAATATGGGAAAGTAATTCATATTTGGCTTTAGACCTATGTGATACTTATTCCATTTCATTTTTTCATTATTATAAAAATGTTATTATGGTTGATTTTAGCTTTAGCTTGTTATCATATGGTGTTTTCATACTGTTAAATGTTATATGCTGCCAGTAATTTCTTATTCCATTTTTTTTTTTATGTGTGATCAATCGATCATTTGATTATTATGGAATTTATTTCTAATGTTAAATGATGGATAATATCAATATCATAAAATTATGTCTTTGTCATGTCAAGAAAGTGTTTAATGTGGGGTCCATGGTCCCTATATCCCCTTCTCAATTATAGTACATGTTTTTGTTGGAAAAAGGCCTAGTGTTCTCATGCCACAAAGCTTGTACTAGTCCCTTAACTGCTCCAATTGACTTCATATGAGAATGAAGTGGTTTGTCAATGAAAGCCCACAAATATGTTGGGCCACCTATGTTGAGGCTATCTCATCTATTATAATAATTTTGAAGGGTTTTGATATTTCATTTCATGAGATGAGAGGTTTGTTCAAGAAAAGGATGGTTTCTTGTGATCTTGCTAACAATTGATTATAAAAAGACACATTGGGCTGCATTCTGGTCTTTAGAAGGAGTTTTCTTACCAAATTTTTGAAAAATATTCACAAAGTTTCTAACAATATGATGACTTGTTTCTAAACTTTTGACATCAATAAAACTTCTCCTAACAGTGATGAATCTTCTAGATTTTAACAAAGCCAAAAATAATTTACAATTAGCGGCATCATATTTTGGTTCAAAATATTCTTTAATGATTTTATAAGAATGATAACAAATATTCTAGTTGGGTAACTTATCTTCAAGTTATTCTAGAACACTTTTCCATATAAATGTGTTTATGAGTTCTTCGCTACACACTTCTCAATCTACATAGGGATGATGAACCTGTATTTTGACACTCTTTATCTCCCTACTTTGGAGTTACAAACATAGTAGTTATTTCCCCTTCAGTCAATGGAGGATCAATTCTGGGAGGACAATGGACATGCCCATGAATAGTTTCTGGAATGTCTGATTTTCCAACAAGAGGTTGCACCACAGGAACTTCTTCAACAGAAGGTTGTGCTCCAGTTGACTCTCTAATTTCATCCATTGTATAATCAACTCCAAGAAAATCCTCCATCATCTGGTCATCCACAACAACTTGTCTTGAAGAGATAGTGATTGGAGGTTCAATAGAACTATGAACTGGATTGGCCTCTACTGAAATCCTATGATTTTCTTGTGCTAATGGAGAAGAAACAACAATGGAATATATTCCTCTAGAAATTGGATCTCCCTCTATTGAAAGCCTATGTTTTGACATGCCTAACCTTTCCTTTTCTCTTTCTTCATTTACCTTTTCAATGGGTTTTTATTTCCTCAAATACTTTCTACTTTGATTCCATATGTTCCCCATGTTTAAAGAGAACAATTGTCTTCCAAGTACACCAAAAACATTTTGATTCCCACTGACAATTGTCTTCTAATTACACAAATTTTTCTACCAATTACACAAGAAGGCACAAGTTTGATTTCCATTGACAATTGTCTTCTAGTTAAATAAACATTTTCTACAAATTACACAAGAAGACACAAGTTTTTTTCCAATGATAATTGTCTTCCAATTACACAATTTTTTCTTGATATTACACAAGAAGACACAAGCAAGCTTTCCACTGAAAATTGTCTTCCAATTAAAAAAAATTGTCTACCAAATACACAAGAAGACACAAGTTTGCATTCCACTAACAATCGTCTTCCAATTGCACAAATTTGCCTACCAATTACACAAGAAGACAAAAGTTTTCTTTCCACTAACAATTTTCTTCCAATTGCACAAATTTGTCTACCAAATGCACAAGAAGATACAAGTTTGCTTTCCAAAAAGAAAAAAGACAAAAAAACATATATGTTGTTTCTATTTTTGCATGCATATGTCAGGCTAGTTTGTTTTTTTACAGACATAATGAGGTTGAGGAGTGTTCTTGGAACATATCCCTACCTAGTAGGAACATGTGTGTATTCCTAGAATGTGTGCGCTTTAAAGGGTGCTTGCATTCTAGGAATGTGTGTGAACTCCTACTAGGTAGGGATGTGCTCCAAGCACACTTTCCCTCATTTATTTCTAGTCACAAGAGCATGTGAGTGCTCTTAATGCAACATATACAATATTTATTGTATGTCCCAAATAAATTTATGAATAAATATGTATAGGGGTTTGGGGACAACTAGGACCTAAGGGCTCAAGATTGAAAGTGTTTTGAAGCATAGGGTAGTGGTTAGAGCACCAAGATGGAAGTGCAAAGGTTGTGGGGCCTTCAAAAAGAGGATTAGGCATAGTGCACATAGGGCTCAAGTGTGGAGGGGGTTAAGGGTTGGGTATAGGTGG
>JZKD02S1977742.1:33079-45663 GCA_000966675.3 Picea glauca | reverse complement strand
TTCCTTTATTCCCGAACTTTGTTGGTTTCAACTCTAGGTGAAGAATCCAACAATGATACTCACTATGGCCTTCTTTCTTACAATGAGTACATGTAGGTTTCTCTTTCTTCACTGTGTAATTTTTATTTCCTTTGAACTTTTCTTTACCCTTTCTTTTAAAATTTCCTTCAGTATATTTAAATGGTTTTACAAAATCAACATTTACATTATTGCCTCTAGATTCAAGATGAGTGACTTGTACACACACCTCATCTAAACTAGTAGGATTAAACATAAGAATGGTATGTCACAAATAACTATGAAAACCACCTATATACTTAAGCAGTGTCTCTTGAGTATCCAATGATATTCCCAACAATAAATCTCTTTTGTGAAACTCTTGTGTATACCTTTGAACAATTTGTCCTTTTAACTGTCTAAAGTTCTACCATGACATAATAGCTTGTTGCATGTAAGCTAGCGGATAAAATTGCTTTCATAAAGCGGATGTAAAATCAAGCCATGAAGAGAGAGTCTTACATAACTTCTTAAGATCCAGTTTTTTCCTTCTTTCCGACCAAACAAGGGCGGTTCCTCACATCTTGAGACAAGCAAGCTGGATCATAGTCTCTTCATCTATGATTCTTTGTATCCTGCAATAAACTTCAATTTGTCTTATCCAATTATCTAACTTTTCTGCATTTAGTTCTCCATCATACAAAGGAAACTTAAACTTAACATCAAGTTTTAACAAAGGCATATTAGACTTATGCTTATGTGTTTGTTTTTGTATGGTAGATGTTGTAGAATGAGAACTAGCATTTGATGTAGAACTGAAAGAAGAAGAAGAAGATTGCGATGAMRGTGGCATATGAGGAGGCTATGAAGACTCTCCTTTCCCTTCACTTTTACCTTTCATTAATATCTCCCCCAAGGCTGGTTTCTTTCTCTCTAATAAATCTTCATACAACACTTTGACCATTTCAGACATGGAGAAAAGTGCATTTTCTAGTTTCTTGGTTCATGGAGAAAACTCTCCTTCTAAAGCCATTCTTTTCTTCCTCAATAATCGTTCTATATCAGGAATGAATTCAGCCAATGATCCTACTCCTTTCTAAGATTTGTATCTTGTAAGCATCCACCCTACACTTGTTAAACCTTCCAAAACAAGCAAAGCTCTGATACCAAATTACTTGATCCAAAAAATCAAGATGTAGTTTAACAAAATGATGATTATTATATGCTTAATAATTTAAAGAGATAATCCTCATCAATCATGCTATATAATAGAGAGAATAAAAGAAACCAATAAATAAAAATGAGACAAGAAAGTTGTTAACAGAGTTCACCAATCTTTGGTTATGTCTCTGGGCCTGCTTCCAAGTGGAGGACCTCTTTTTTATTTCTCATCAAACTGATCACGTTCTCTTACATTGGATTTATTATTTTTAAAACATGTTATTGGTATGTTGTGCAATACCTCCCTTCTCAGATCCAATCATGCTCCCAAAATCTCCTCTCCAACATGACCAAAATGCCCCTCAATTCATGAGAAATGGACAAATTTACAATGCTGCTTTTCAATTTCCCTACATACTAAACCCTCCCCTCAAGATCAAAAAGCCTTAAATTTATATTATTTAGAACCAAAAATAGAATCCCAACTTCCCCTAAAGATATGGCCTCTGTTTGGGATCAAATCCCCCTTCAAATGGCCAAAATATCCCCAAAACAGTGAAATTTGGGCTTTTCTAAAGTTTAAAAAACCCATTTTTAACAAAAATACATAGAGTAGACCATTTTGGGTTGGGTGTGCCCTTGGCTCTTGGTCATTAGGCATATGCATAGGATCACAAGCTAAAAAAGAGAGGGCTTTTATCTAGGATAAACCCCTTTTGGAGCGCACCCTCGTGGTCTCATGGGATTTTCCTCAAAACTAGGGCTATTGTTTATCCATTGGGCACCCCCCTTGTTACTTTATCACCTTTATTTATATTATTTTGTATTTTAGTGTTACAAGCACCACCAAGGGCACATTGGCAAGGGACCTTTGTTAAAGGCTTGGGCTAACCCAATAGGTCATGGGATCAAACCCCATGGACTCCAATAAAAAAATTTCCACCAACCATTAACCAATATGATAGTGCCACGTGGCAATCCATGACTAGGCCACATGGCACCCAACCATTTGCAAAACAAATGCCACTTGTTAGATATTGGTTGGATCCCTGTCACTGACCAATCACCTTCTGTTGGACTACCACTTGTCACCAGTGATCTCTGCAATGTCAACACTGTTGATGTCATCATTTGACTGGACCTGTTGAGTTTTTGCCTGTTTGGGAAAATGATCAGAGTACGATAACTCTCGCATACAACATCTATTTGAGAAAGTAAATATATGGCTAGAATCGAGAGAACGAGCTAGATGCATTAGTGTTGGTATCATAAAAATATGAGAACTTTCATTTTTGAGCAGTTTCTAGACCTCGGGATCCTCCTAGATCACTTGACTCACTGCTTACGATGATCTTGCATCATGCTCCCTCGCTTGAAATTTTCATTTTTACTTCATCTTCCCAAATAGCATCTTCAACTGGATGTCCCTTCCATTTGACCAAGCATTCAAAATACTCTTTTCTTGTAGTGTTTTTTCTAATCCTCTTGTCAATTATGATTTCCATATGTGGATTTTCTACTACAGGCATTTGTTTTTTCCATTGAATCTCTTTCTGTTCCTTCTCTGCTTTTTCTTCTTCAGCTTTGTAAGGGTACAAATCCGCAACATTCAATATTGTTGAGATTTTGATCCCATCGGGCAATTCAATCCCATATGAGTTTACCCCAAATTTCTTTATGACCTTGCATGGTCCAATAGTTTTCATCTTAATTTTGTTATATGTTCCCCTTGGGAACCTTTCCTTCGTCAGATGTGCAAGAATTAGATCACTAACTTCAAATTGAAGTTCTCACTCGTGTTTATCTTCTCTGCGCTTGTATTCTTGACTTGAACTCTGCAGTTGCTCCTTGACTCGGTTGTGAAGCTCCTTCATCCCTTCTGCAAAGTCTTATACACTAGCACTCTTGAATTCATCTTGTTCTAAATATTTCAGTTCAGAAACTCCCCTTGGTTGCATTCCATATACAATCTGGAATGGACTCTGCCTTGTTCTTTTTTTAAGCAAATCATTATAAGAAAATTCCGCTTGTGGCAGAATCTGATCCCATTGACTGTGGTGTTCAGTCACTAAGCTCCTCAAAAAATCTCCCAAGCTTTTGTTCATTACTTATGTCTTCCCATCCCTTTAAGGATGATATGATGAGCTAAAAGACAAACTTGTCCACATCTTTTTCCATAAGGTCCTCCAGAAATTCCCTACGAACTTGGTATCTCGATCAGACATGATACTCTTTGGCAAGCCATGAAGTCTCATGACTTCCTTGAAAAATAGGTTCACAATATGAGTTGCGTCACTGGTTTTCTGGCATGGTATGAAATGTGCCATTTTTGAAAATCTTTCAACTACCACAAAGATTAAATCATAGCCTCTCTGTGTTCTTGGAAGTCCCAATATAAAATCCATGCTCACTGCGTCCCATGGCCTTTCTCATATGGGTAATGGTTGATATAACCTTGTGTTCTTCCTTTTCCCTTTTGTGTGCTAACAAATCCTGCATCTGTCCACAAATTTATTAACATTTGTCCTCATCCCTCGCCAAAAATATGAGCCATTCAACTTTGAGAATGTCTTATCATGACTGAAGTGTATGACCAATCCTCCACTATATTTTTCCTTCAGTAGGTTCTCCCTCATGGAGCATTTTGGAATACATGGATGATTGCCTCAGAATAATAACCCATCCTGGATCATATAATCGGTCCATTGGCTTTTGTCCCTGAGAACTGGATTCTCAGATGCCTCATATGCCTCCTTAAAATATGGGTCATCCCTATACAATTCTTTGAGGTTATCAAAACCCAAAGTCTTGACTCTGAATTCCTGCATAAGAAAACATTTCCTACTCAAAGCATTAGCAACTTTGTTAATAGTTCCAGAAATATGATTAATCATAAAAGTAAAATTTCACATGAATTCAACCCATTTAGCGTGCTTTTGGTTTAACTTCTCTTATTGAGTCATGAATTCTAAAGCATGATTATCATTGTACAAAAATAACTCTTTAGGAACCAAATAATGTCTCCATTTCTTCAGTGCTTGTATGACTGCATAGAATTCTTTGTCATATGTTGAGTACTTGATCTTCGCTTCATTCATTTTCTCACTGAAATATGCGATCGACCTATTGTCCTGGCTCAAGACCACTCCAATTGCAAATCCACTTGCATCACACTTGACCTGGAATGTCTTGCTAAAATAAAGAAAAACCATAATTGGTTGCTCTTTGATCTTCTTCTATGTTTCTTTTTTCCAGTGAAAATACTTGTGTCTTTTCTTCACTGTATCCATCATTGGTGCACTAATTCCACTGAAATTTCAAATGAATTTCCTGTAGAAACTTGCCAAGCCATGGAAGTTTTGAACTTCAAACACACTCTTTAGCAATGGCCAATTCTTAATTGCGTCTATCTTTTCTAGATCCATCTTCAACTCATTTACAGAGATAACAAAACCCAAATAAATGAGTTATGTCCCCATAAATGACAATTTCTTCATATTTATCAGCAATTTCTCTTGTTGTAATCTTCTTATTACTGGAGCTAAATGCTTCAAGTGTTCTTCTCATGTTTTGCTGAAGATTAATATATCATCAAGATATATGATGACGAATTTCCCAATGAAATTCTTGAGGACTTGATTCATCAACCCCATGAAAGTACTGGGTGCATTCGCTAAACCAAATGGCATGACAAGACATTCATACAACCCCTCATTCATCTTGAATCTTGTCTTCCATTCATCACCTTCTCTCATGCGAATTTGATGATAACCACTTTTCAAATCAATCTTTGAAAAAAAACATTCTCCACTCAAGCAATCCATCAAGTCATCCATCCTTGGTAATGGAAATCTATATCTGATGGTAATCTTATTGATTTCCCTTGAGTCTGTACACATTCTCCAACATTTGCCTTTCTTTGGGATGAGAACTGTTGGAATAGCATATGGACTCAATCTCTCTCGAATCAATCCTTTGTCCATTTCGTCCTGGACCTGTCTCTTGACTTCTTCATTTTCCTGTGGCGTCAACCTATACACGGCTTTTTTTGGTAAACTAGCTCTAGGTATAAGATCGATATGATGGATTATACTCCTGATAGGTGGTAACGAACAAGGTAGTTCGTCCACTACTATATCAACAAATTCTCCCAGCAATTCCTAGATTTATTCTGGTAAATCATCTATTCTCGTACTGGTCAAAAAAAAATTGGTCTTCCTAACCACAATAAATTGTGTGTCTTCCTTATTATTAACCTCCTTAAGAAGTTCCTTCCCACTCATGAGCAGTATAATGTTGCTCATCTCAATTTTCACCACTTGGTTTTTAATTGGCAACAACATGTGCATCCTCCCATTCTTATCCAGGGTGTACGTGTTCTTTCTCCCATCATGAATCATGTTCCTGTCATATTGCCATGGTATACCTAGCAATAGATGAAAAACATCCATGGGAATGACATTACATAATATTTCATCTTTATATCCTCCTATTTTAAATTCAACTAAACATTGTTTAGTGGAATTTACTTGATGTCCTTATTGTAGCCACGAAACTCTGTATGGCCTTGGATGTACAATAGCCTTCAGCTCCATATTTTCTAGCATCTCTGTAGATACAATATTGTCTATGCTACCGCTATCCACTATGACCTTGCATACCCTATCTTTGGTTTTGCAAGCAGTCTGAAACAGACTGTTTCTTTGGGATGGGTTCTCTACCTCCTTCTCTGGATTTAAGAGAAATTTCAAAAATGTGAGTTTCACCACCATATTTTTTCTTATTTGGACACTCATAGGATTTATGTCTAATCTTTCTACAGACAAAGCATTTTACTTCACTTTTTCTGTCTCTTCCTCTTCCTCTATCTCAAGGAAAACTATTTCTCTCAGCATACTACCATCTCTATGGGATTCCTCCTCTCTAATGTTGAGTTTGAGGTTTCTTCCCCTCTTCTTTAGATTTCTGAGTTCTGTCTTAGGCAATTGTTTTCCCTCTGTCTTGACTTCTACCTCAGTCTCTTTGACCTTTCTTCCAGCTCAGCTTCTCTTCAGCTTTCTGAGATATTTGATAAGCATCTTCAACATTTCGAATGGTCATCATGCTCATATCATCTTGAATGTCATATTGTAGACCATTCATGTATCTGACAACTTTTTCATCATTGCTTTCCCAATGACCTACTCTGATGTTTATCTTGTATAACTCTTTCGTGGATTCTTTCACTGACATTAGATTCTGTCTCAAATTCTGCATCCTCCGAAACAAAGTGATTTGATAATCCTTGGGTATAAATTTTCCTTTCATCTTTGCAACCATTCTATCCCAACTTTTTATTTTCCGCTTTCCCTTGCAGCATCTGCCTGCCTGCAGTTCATCCCACCATAGTGATGCATTCCCTTTAAGTCTAGTAACAACATGTTTGACCTTCTTGTCTTCCTCGACATACTCATAGTCAAAGTACTTCTCTAGAGCTCTAATATAGTCTAGAATCTATTCAAGATCCAAGTTTCCTTGATACACTAAAATGTCCATTTTTTCTCTGGCACCTATCCTTGCAACAACCCTGAATAGGAATTTGTCCGTAGCATCTTTGACTGCAACTTCTTCTCCTTTGTTTCCAGCTTCATCTTCACTTTTGGCCTCGCTGATATCCCCAACATCAAATGTGAGCCTCTGTGTTGTCTCCATGGCATCAGGCCTGGAACCTAACTCGTGCATTTCTCTTTCTCTTACTGGATCAGGCATTGGCATTGGCCTGTCTCTTCTTCTTGGTGTCATGGCTATAAAAAATTCCCCTATTCTCTCTGCTATAGAAAGAACATAACTTGTTCTAAGCTATGATACCACACTAACGCATCACCCCCTGCCTTAGTAGGTTATGTGTGACCTATCGGTCTTAGGATCATTCCAAATCTTCCCATGAGTAAGATTTACTCTTTGGTTTCCCCACAAGGAATAACACACACACAAGGTGTATTCCACAACTGACCAACAAATATGATCACGGATTTTCCTTTCGTTTTGGGATTTTAGATTTCATAATTTTGCGAATCCTGTTGTCGAACCCCTTGTCTCTTCAACCTCTGAAACCCAAAATGTCAACAAGGGTTGACTTCTTCAATGTGCGGAACACACGCCTCTTGTTTCCACTTATTTTCAGCTTTTCGTAACTTGATTGATCGACCAACACTCATTCCTCTTCCCTTATGATTTTTTCAGTTTCTGAAATTTCCCCCTTTGGCGAGATTGAAGGTCTTCCAGGATTTTCCCCAAATCTTGACCACTCCCTTGACTTATGTCACACGTATCCTCCAATTAATGCTTAGGACCCACCTTTCGACTTTTTCCTTTTCGTGATTTTGGGAGTTGCATTGACATGCAACTCTGTCTCTTGACTCTCAAAACCCCAAAACCCAACAAGGCCCATGGCTATTGTCCTTCAATTTTATGGGAATATTTTCCTTTCACTCTTCGAGATTTCGTGACTTGCAAGATCCACAGCAGAAAGGTTCCTCACCTCTCGAAACTCCAATCTCTAAAAGGTTCCTCAGCTTTTCCTAAACTAGGAGTTTGAAACTCTTGATTCCAAAGATCGCTGCCTCCTCTACTTCCCGACACCCAAAGTGTTGAAATGCTGAAATCTCAAAATTCACCCTAAGGAACGTCGCATTTCACGACTTCAGTATTTTCAATGCTAAGTGCCCTGGCTCCTTGTCATCAAGATTCCCGGTATACTAAACCCTGATATGTCAAAATGCTGATGTTTCACACCAAAGGCACATCATGTTTCGTGACTTCAGGATTTTTAGTAATAAAGTCCCAGTTCCTTGTCATCGAGATTCCTGGTATTCCAAACCCTGAAATACCGAAATCTCACACTTGATTATCCTTTTTGCAAATCGGGAGTTTCAGTGACTAAGGGTTTTGACCTGCACTCTGAGCTTATGGGTCTCAAATTCCTGAAATAATTTGATGGTTCAAACAGACCGCGATCAATGGTACACATTGATTCTTGATGTCAGGGTGGTAACTTCATCCAACTCCTAACCACCTTGCAGCTCCTCTGGATCCTATGTTCCCCGCAATTTTGTGAGTTATCCTCGAAGAATTCTGACAGCCCGATGCACTCCTCAATGACTTTTTCAAGACAAATCGGTGTTCTCCCTCCTGAACTTGTCTTTTATGAGATGCTTTAAACTTTTGTCTCCCTTTGAACACTTCGAAGGTACTATACCTCCCAAGCTTTCACTTGCAAACTCAAGTCCCCAAAAGGAATTCTTCTCGCACTCCTTGTGGCAATCTTTCAAATAACCTCTGGTTATTTGAGTCCTCAACTCTGTGCACTCTTTGCAACAACAGTCGTTCCACCTTCACCTTAGTGAATAACTTTTAAGGTTTCAACTAGCCTATGCACACCTTGCACGACTCTATACTTCACCTACACTTCTGCTGGTATGAGAACAATGGTATCTCTCGTGAGCTTTCTGAGATAAAACTTAGACTCTTGTCAACACACACCTTGCGGACATTTCATTTCACTCCTTGCAGGAACTCTCAGGATGAGAAACAATTGAAAATGATTCTTCTCCTCTCTCAAACTTCATATACTTAATATGAAATTGCACATTCAACACAACATTGAAACAAATGCATAAACAAAGAGAATAAAACAATTGTAAGCATACCATTAAGCAAATGTAAACAATAAGCATCATAACACCATGAAAATTGAGTCAAAGCTTCATATATTAACTCAAGTGATCCTATACATTGGTTCTTCTCTATAGTTCTCTGCTACAGCTCAACAACTTATGAAAAATATATCTCTTCTTCTGTTCTTAAATACTACATTAATATCTTCTCATTAATTTTTCAAAAACATTTCAAAATGTGAAAAATGTGTGTTGGGATTTTCTAGCTGTCTTCCGCCTTTATGATTGCTTGGCTGGCTACTTATGATGCTCCTGCATCAAATGTTTAAATTGAAAATGTTATTATCTTCAAATTGTCAAAATTAAGACTTAACCTCTCATTCCATTTTCACATTAAGATTGAAGAATGCTCTTATTTTCCAACATTCCAAATTAAAATTCTAATTTAAAAGGGAAATAATATGATCAGAGAGAATTGTTATCACCCCTTAGTGAAAACTTATTCCCTTATCAATTTATTTTTTTAAGACCTCTAGTTGAACCCCATACCAAAACTAAGAGTTACCAAGTTTGAATTAAAATGTAATACAATATGAAAAAAAAAATTCTACAACCAAACTTTCTCTTATAGCTAATAAAACCACGGGTGGATCTATCACCCACCTTGGGGAAAGAAATCCTTGAGCATCCAAACCGCCCTACCTATTTTGGATTTTGGGTTATCTCTTTTTTTTCCTCATGTCAAAGTATTTTCCTTATTAAACAGAGCATTTTCATTGTATTTAATATCATAGAGATTGTCAATATTTTTTTACTTACATATTGTGAATATTTTTTGGCTTGAAACTGTTTAATATTTTGTTTGATAATTATTATTTATATGATATTATAAAAAATATAATTATATATTTCAAATTGTGTGTAGGAAAAATCACAAAATCCCATAAAAAAAATTATACAATAAGTTTGTAAAATATTATCGAATTCAAATTTTTAAGATAAACATTTTATAAAATATTATTAATATGACAAATTAAATTATCATTATATTTTATATTTCACTTTACCTTAATATTTGTTTCAATTAAGCTATTGCATACATATTTACTTTTATAATTTTAAGTTAATATATCTGATTGAACTAGAAAAATTGAATTGTATTGAATTTTATATTATATTTTACTTAAATTCCATTAGGTTATTATATACATCTTTGATTTTATGAATATATCTGATTGAACTTAAATATTTTTATATTTTATGTGTTGGGTTAAGCCAAGTGTATATAAACAAAATAAAATGGGGTGAAGTTTTCACTGACATTGGAAATATGTAAAACAAAAGTGTAAATTCTTTGTAATCAGGTAGTCACCCAACACCATGTGTTTTTTTTTGAAATTTGAAAATTTAAATTAAAACCTTTAAAGCATAATAATTAGACCGTTGGATAATGACAGAATTATAAATTCAATGGTTAGTTTGAATTCCTATGACATTCTAATGGATAGTGAAATTCAACGATCTCCTTTAGTTTATCATTTTATTTGCTTTCTTTCTTTGCTTTTTGTTTTTCTTTGTTCTCTAAGTCGCCTTAGCTCTTTGTTTTTTGTTTTTTTCTGTTCTGAAAGTGGCCTTCGTTCATTGCTTTTATCTATCTTCTTTTTTGCATTCCGGAAGTGGCCTTTTCTCTTTGCTTTTATCTATTTGTTCACTCTCTCAGGGATTATTGGGAAGCACTATTTTCTTTGTGCGTTATTGGGGGTGGAGCGTTCAGTTGTGTGTATGTTTGCATTCCTTAATCTTTCAGAAAGCAAGCTCACGGGAGCTATTGCGAAGACCTTCATGCAGCTCAAATGCCTACCCCTGCAGAACCTGATGAAACCATGAGTCGAAGGGTTCTCTCATGAATCATAGCCCTGTTGAAGCTAGGAACCTTGATGTTATGGAACAAATCTCTGCGGGCACCCTCCTGTGAAAGCTCGACAAGAGTCAAAATCTCACATGGGGTAATAATTTCACTAGGACGATTCCACACGATCTTAGGTAATATTTCCATGGATTTCAACGAGTTTCCCCCCCACAAGTTCTTCAACTTCTCCTACAACAATTTTTTCTTTGCCAAGCGTTTTTCAAGAACATGAATACTAGTGCTTTTGTTCGTAACTGATAACACTGTGGGGAATCGAATCTTCCATTATCTTTGTTTGGTTGAACGAGTAATGATCGAACATATAATGCATAAACACACTCAAAAGAAGCAACCGATAACACTCCAACTCAGCTCTCCAGTTTTCAGGTACATTTTTCTTCTGCTAATGCATAGACACAATCAAAATGGCAATCCTGAAGGAAAATTTAAGAATAGAATATTAAATTTATTTATTAAGAAGAAAATACTAGATCATATGCATATAAAGTTAAATTGTTTGACTGTATCGTTTGAGGATGGAAAATAGGTTGTAAGCGAGTTAGACGATAAATTTTTATTATATATCCGTGGAAGAGTTCTATTCAGTATAAAACACAGGTATTTTCTCGTTCAATTATGAAGAACGAATCTGCAGAAACAGAAAACAAATTGATAGAACAAAGAAACAGTTTTAACAGGAACCGCGGAACAGAATTGCATAAAACACACACACCTCAAATCTCATTATTGAATTGATATAAAAAGAATTACATGCAAAGGGAATGCTTCGTAAAAAATGAAGCGTATAACATCTCACTGAACTCAGCGATGAAAACGATGAATCCAAACAACTGTAATTTAACTAATTAATTGAGCGATTTCTCAACTTATTCATCTAACACACCCCCTTAAGCTGGAGCGTGAAAATCATTTAACCTAACAACACTCAGCTTAGATCTGAGTGATACAAATTTTTTTGTGCCCAAAGGCTTTGTGAAGATATCATCTTGTTGATCTGCTGATTTACAAAATTTTACAGTGATTACATCTTCATTTACCAGTTCTCGAATAAAATGACAACGGATATCAATGTGCTTGCTCTTTTTGTTGAAGACTTGATTCTTGGACAATGTAATTGTAGAACTGTTGTCACAATATATTGGAGTTGGCTCAAATTTTTTTGGTGATAAATCACTCATTAACCTTCTTAGCCAAACAGCTTGACATGTTGCGGAAGTTGCTGCAACATATTCGGCCTTTGCGGAAGACAATGTAACAACTGGTTGTTTTCTTGATTCCCAAGAAATCAAACTTGATCCATATTTGAATGCATAACCGGAAGTGCTTTTCCTGTCATCGATGCTTCCACCAAAATCACTGTCAGTAAAACCAACTAAAAAACTTTTTGATTCTGAAGGATACCATAAACCATAATCAAATGTTCCAGCCACATACCGCAAAATTCTCTTACCAGTTTGCCAATGAGAGTCCTTGGGTGACTCCATGAATCTAGAGATAAGACTTACAACAAACATTATGTCTGGTCTAGTGGCAGTGAGGTACATAAGACTGCCCACTAGCCTTTTATACAGAGTTTGATCAATGGACTTTCCTTGATCATTTTTTATTAACTTGATGCCTAAAGCAATAGGAGTAGTTGCAGCCTTACATTCAAACATTTTGAACCTTTTAAACAAATATGAAGCATACTTTGACTGACTGATAAACATGCCTAATTCTGACTGGATTACTTCAATACCAAGGAAATACTTCATTAAACCAAGATCAGTCATCTCAAATTCTTTTTCCATGACAACTTTGAATTCATCAATTTCCAAATTGCCAGTGTAAATCATATCATC
>JZKD02S1977731.1:49013-63129 GCA_000966675.3 Picea glauca | reverse complement strand
GTCGTGGTAAAACGAGCACACAATCCTTTATATTCTAACAAATACTTGGGTAGAATCAATAAAAAATAAGTAGATGCGGCTAGAAATCGCAATGGAAAACAATACCCAAAATCTAGAAGGAATGGTGGAGAAAATATGAATGCTACAGAACAGAGTAGATGGAAAACAAGGCAACAAAAGAGAAGGTAAATATTATAGCTCCTCTAGTTCTTTTTTTTGGGTCATATAGAGTAGAGCATCTATTGGTAAAAGAGGAAGAAATAGCTCATCAAGACCTATTACAAGAAAAGAAGGAGGTTTTAGTCATTTTCTTGTCAAAGGTTGGTAGCAAGAAGGGAGCCCCTAGTGGACACAACTCTTTTTAATCCTTTTCATTGAACTTTTTTTGCAAAGTTATTTTCCTAATAGTGAAATTTTTGTAGAAATATACATGTTGAGTAGTTAGTAGAATCTATAGAAATTTAAGGTCGGTTCAGATAGCGGAGAGGACTGGAAAATTCTAGAGAAATTTGGAGGTGTTTATGATAGAGCTATCATATAAATTTTGTATTATCATGTTGGGCGGTTTAGCTGCAACACTATTATAATACAAATATATCCATTTATGTTTTTTTTTTAAATAAAAAATTAGATGCATACTATATCAATCTCATCACTATTTAATTACAAAAATAATAATTAAAAAAAAAACTAAGTTAAGACATTATTATAATTATAATAATAATTAAATTAAGAATAGTAATTTAATAATTAATAATTAAATTAATAAAATAATTAAATAATTAATGATAATAATATAATTGATAATAGTCATGCCACAATTTTGATGCTAACATGATGAAATTTAAGTCAATATGACTTAATTTTGATGCAACAAGACACAATACTTAATGCAGGTGCAACTCTATTATGACACCAAGTTGATGTAATATGATGCAAATATGATGCTCACAAGACACAAAAGTTCCATATTTTGACAAAACTGTGATGCAACTTCAACGCCCATGACAGAAACTCGATGAAACATGATGCTAACACATTGCAAAATACATGGGATCGATGCAAGAACAACACATATGTGATGCTAAACATGTTTGTTTTTAACATCTATGACACTCATAAGATTATGTGTTTAGTTCATAGACACCCATATCATCACTATGATAATGTTGGAAAGGATGCATGTTGAACAAAATGATACTTGTCTTGAAGCAAATGTGACACAAAACATGATGCCCCCAATTGCATAACATGATGCCCCCAATTGCATTGTTTCTAGTGTCATCCAAACTTGAATTGTTTTTGCAATAAAAACACACACTATGACATTAAAAATGACACCATAACAATGTATCATAGTAGTTTATATTTTACTATTCTAATGGAGATAACTACTAGTTCTGTGCATATCTTTGGGACTCTCCCCTACATGGATGATGCACCTGTCCTATTTCTACACTATGACAGATTACCTTTTCTTGTGTACTTGATATAATTCATAAATAATGAATTGTTTCATGAACCATGCACCACTATCATTTTCTATTACTATATACATTCTTTAAAGGTAGCATCAAACATGCATGGGGTGAGACCTCCTTCCTCTAGAAGGTTGAAAATATCATTATAATACACCATCAAACATTTCTCGGACATCTCTAAAGATATTGGGTGTCAAAATGAGTGAACATAAAGGTTACTTCATGATTGACCTATCTCGAGTGGACAAGTCAAAATCACCCAATGACATTCAAAACATATTCTTTAAACAAAAATACAAAATCCATTTCAACATAACATTTCTTGTTATGTATGTGCAAATATATATAGTTCTACTATTTAATATTTAATCATAGCAATAGAAACTAAAACAATGACTATACACAAAAAAAAAATCACACACAATATACATATATTTTTAAGGATAACCCTCATGGCTAATAAACTCCATTTATTGTCCATCTTAGAAAGACGTTGACCATGAATATTTACATTTGCAATCATGCATTGCCTTTGGGATTCCACATCCATAAAGTTGCATTTATAGTGTTTGATACTCTTGGTAACAATGTCAGAGGTTTATCCTTCCCTCAAGGAAATTTCTTATCCTATGGTCTGCAAAAAATCTCCATAGTTGATTGGGATCCATTGATCTAATTTCTTAATTGATCATCCAATCTCCAAGTTGATCCTTTAAGCCCTTGAACTATCGAACTCTCTTTTCTCTCACATGATCCTTATATTGTCTATAGTCCACATTTAAGTAGATTTTATATGAGGGTGAATCCATGAAATTGGGAAACACTTTTTGACAAGGGAGAGAATGAAAAAGGTGTTTTTCACACCCTTGTTTAAGGAATTTTAAGCACTCAATCAAGATATTAAGACCCCAATCAAGCACTTAAACAACCCCTCAATCGAGAGTTCTTAACAGACGTAGAAAACTATCGATCCAAGTGTTAGATTAGGTTGAGAAAGCCCTCCATCGAGATATAGAGCTCAACCAAGGTCCCTTTTTAATTATCCATGAAGTCCTTTACCTTAATTGAACTAATTTTACTAACCCGCAAGGACCTCAATTGAGGTATTTTGAATATCCTTGCTAAACCTTAGATTGAGGGTTTAAAATCCAAAAATCTATCATCCTTGTTGTAGGATTTTTTGTATCTCCAACTTCCAGGGGATGAAACCCATTCATCTCTTTCATCTTAGGTGGTGTAGTTTGTGCCAATGTATTCGTCAATGAATACTCTATCCAATGACATATCATTTTCAAAGTTTTGATTTCATACTAAAATTTTCATTTATTTTCTTTTAAAACTTATTCTTAAATCTTTTTCCACATTTCCAAAGGTGCCCGAAGAAAAATTAGTAGCAAAAAACTATACATTGAAAAATTTATAAAAAAAATATGTGGGATCCTATGGATGTCTCCACTTCAAAAATGTATTTTTCATTTTTCAATGTATATAAACCGTAGGAAAAAAGTTGACATGAACACAAAGGAAAATAAAATGTGATCAAATATTAATTTGTTTGATTTGAAAAATAATAAATATATTTTTTCCAAAAGAATGTGGGATCTGCTATATCATGCTCATGTATTTTGCTTTTGAAAAATATACATTGAACATTGAATTAGTTGATGGGAACAAAAGTTTCTTTTAACTTTTCCATAAATTTGCAAGGACAAGCATTTAATTAAATGAAATTTTGGCACATTAAATGACAATAATATGTTTTGAAAAAAATATTGCTAGAAAGACAACACAATTCCCTACAAATTATTTTTTAACTGCACGTCAAAATTCACAAGGCTTATATGAGTTTGAGGGTTTCAATTTAAAAATGATGTAAAATGCCAATTTTTGATTGCCATTTTCACTAAAAAGAATTATCCATCTTCATGCATTCACTCATCAAGAACCGGATATGGTATGTTCTAATGCTTCAGGGCTTTGCAATTAAGGAGTGATTCACCTTCTTTAAGTAACTAGTGCCAACTATCTAAATGAAAAAAATAAGGTCAATGATTATTGATGATGTGGTATACAGATGGTGTACACATGATGCTTCAAATATAGACTTTGTCCATCCACTTGGTCATTCTCATGAGGTTTAGATACATGTCCTCAAAGAAATGGTTACAATCAGTTACATGTTAGTCGACTAACACTGCCATCAACTTAATCTTTAGTCCATTGGCTACTTGTCAATCATTCTTCAACAACAAAATAGATCAATACATTATAGAAACATTTCATTTCCAATTCACCTATGTTAAAGCAATACTTCATCAGGAAAAGCAAGCCATGCAAAGGCTTTCTAGGTGAGGTAGTGAAGCTACCACTAAATATTCAATCTTGATTCCCTTTGAAAGATCCTATGGAGTTTTGATTTTGTCCTTTACCTATGTGTATAACATGTGCATCACTGCTCTCCAACCACTTAGGACACTAATTTTCTCAACCTCTCACATAGTTTCTCCCAAGGGATGGTGTCGAAGGCCTTTTGGAAATGGACAAAACAACATCATAGTTTTTCATCTTTGTTGTCTAAATTATTTTATATTATGTGCCTAAGTGTGAGGTAATGGTTATTGGGGGAGTGCTTTAATGCCCTTTATCTCCTTTGCCCTTTTTCTTTCCCATTTGCTCACGTTTTTCTCCATGACAGGGATGATTTTAAGGATGGAAATTGATATTAAAATGTAGAAACATGAGCTAATCTTACTAGTCCTTAATATGCAAAATGTAAAATGTTTGGTGATAGTTTTGTAAAAATATTCAAATTTCTATGGATTTTATATAGTTTCTATAAAATTTTGACGATTTTTAAAGTAAAATAATTTTATTCTATGAAATTTGGGCGAATCATTTTTAGAAAAAATAGAAATTGGTGAATCTTTTTTTGAGAAAAAACATGGAAAATTAACCCCTAAAATCATCTATGCTCCATGATCCCTCCTATCCTTGAGCTATTTTTGTATTCCCTTTGAATATGAGCAAAATGAATATTTTTACCTAATTACTTGGAATCCCTCTTTAACCATCTTATCTTATTGAGTAAGGTTATAACATATTTCAAATCCTTTACTTACAATGCTTCAACGTCTTTTATCTATTTTAAATAAAAACATTAAAAACAAAAAAAAAAATCAATATCCGTTATTATTAATTATTTTTTGGCTCATTATTCTTGTAAGTATGATATCATTTTCTAGCTTAAGCATTCTAATAGCGATGACAGTTTTGTTATCATTAAATCGTCATCATTACGATGATTTGCATAGTAAGTTATCATTATGATCGTTTGCATAGTAGTCTCCAAGTAATCCATTGTCACTTATGTGAATCTCTTGTCAGTTTCTATGAATAATATTTTTAATTTTTTTTTAGAATTTAGTTTATTATTGAAGTTAGTGTTTATGCATGAAAATATGTATAATGATTAATATAATTTTTCTGATAAATTTATATTTCGAAAATATGTATATTATTTTAATAAAATAATAGATTATTAATGTGAATTTTATTATGTCATATATATATATTATAAAAATAAATTAAAAATTAATATCAATTTATTTTTATTTATTAAAGTTTTTAATAATTACAAATCTATTTAGAGATTTAATGTTTGATACAAGTTTATCTTTTTTTTTTTAATAGAAAATTTGCTCAATTATATTAGTAAATATAATTTGTTTATATCTTCAAAATCTATGATTAGGATCCATACAAGAGACAAACTGTCTCAAAAAAAGAGAGGCAAGGAAACAATACACCAATCCCTTTATACAATATTCTCATTCACATGCAAAAAAGACCAAAAAGATCTAGAAGAGGTCTTCATAAAAACAAAATCTGAAGCATCTGGGTAATAAAACTGTCTATAATATACTCAGAAATAGACTTTAGATAAATCTAAAACTGTCTATGATATACTCAGAAATAGAAATAGACTTTAGATAAGTCTAAAACTGTCTATGATATACTCAGAAATAGACTTTAGATAAGTATCAAAATATCTATATCAGTACCAGAACTGAAAAAGACTAATGACTTAGTAAAGACTAAGATGTCGCTTGGGATCTTCAATCCCATTAATACAAATAACTTCAATCCCATTAATACAAGTTTATCTCAAAACGTTATAATCACTATAGATCCATTTTAACCTTGGATATATAAAGTGGGGAGAGGGATTCAATGTCTCTAAGTGAAAACCTTTTTTAGAATGTAAAACTTGAAGAAAAGTTAAAAGTTTGCACATCTAGAGATTTGATACCTCATTGATTTCATTTTATTATTAATTTATTATTTTGTGGATTTTTTATTATTATTTTAATGTGTTATGTTATATGGACATCTCTCCCATACTCTGTAGCTGTAGAACTGTTACATGGACATCTCTCCTATACGACTACGCTGTGTAGCTGTAGAATGACTTTCTACACCTAAAATTGAAAGCATGGATGGATCTCTCCGGTAAGGTTCCTGCAATTTGTTAATTTTGCTTTAGTTCCTGTGAAGTTGATAATGGAAAAGTAGGTCAACCCCTGCTGTGCTGTCACAGTAATGAATAATAATGGAGGAGAATGCTGAGGCTGAAAAGCAGAAGCTATGCCCAAATACCGGTTGGTTGTCATGCTCTTTTCTCTCTGCAAAAACATAAATGTCAAAAGTGACCAGCCATGGAATTTGCTCAGCAAGTTCAGTCAGTTGGACCCAAAAGTTATGCTCCATAATCATCTCCACCAGGTTCATTGATTGCTTTCTTGCTTAAGCCTTTCTGTAACTAACTGTCATTGATGGATTTTTTGGTTGGGCTTTCTGTAACTAACTTTAGGTATCATTCACTCATCAAAAACACAGAACAGTGGTAGCCTGGTAGGATGAATACTGTAAAACGAAGCAACACTGACCAATTTCTTAATCCTGGTCCAGCCCACAATTTCCACAGAGTAAAAGTCAACTGCAATACTGGCAGACTTACAGTTGGAATCATCCGGAAGCTTCTGAATTAAATTCTAAGTTTGACAGGTTCCGATGGTTGTAAATGATGACTCAACTGCCACCTGCCCCTCGTGTTTTGGTGTGAGATGTATAGAAAACAGTTGTTGCGTTATGCGGTTACGAAATGGCGACTGTACACGTTGAGCAGCTACAGTTTCAATTCAAATCTCGTTGTGTTTATTGCCTTGTCAAAAGCGGTTGGTCAACATTAAGAAGTCGGTTTATCTTCTCAAACTGTCCACGTGTTCATATCATAATGATACACGTAGCATAGCCCCAGCAAGCGTTATTGGATGACGTGGCAGGACCAGGGCCTTTTGATTTGAAAAACGAAGATTCCATGCTGCTACTTTGTGACGCACGAAATTCTCAACTGAGTGATCAACCACTCAATGGTGCTTCCCACCATGGATGGATGGAATTTGATGGATAAAGTAGAGATAGAATTTGACGGGTAAATTGTTTATTTTTGGTGAATTTATTAATAAAATACCATGTAATTACGTCGAAAGGCATATATTTATTGACAATGGGCATAATTAATGATCTTTTAACCTTATTTAACCTTAAACCCTAATCTATGGTTATGCATTGAAGATGCTTGCATATTCTTAGTTGTCCTCCACAATCAATGGGTCAGATTTATTGTTCATAACTTTCTTGCATTTATCAAGACATCCGTTATCATGTTTACTTTTTAACATTTACCTAATCACATTAAAAAATTACTGTAAGGATATGTAATTGCCACAATGATTAAATAGGATTAAACCGTACACCCAAACTTACAAATTACCACAGACGTTTTATGACACACCCACAGACGTTTTATGACACGCGTTCTTAGCCGACCTTTCGGCGTTCTCAGCCGCGAGTTAGCAGCTGTGCTAGTTATTAAACAAAACAAGTATTATAATATAGAGTGGTTTAAACGTTTTACTCAAAATTTGGTGATGAAAGATTTGATCTGCAGATTTGAGTGGCTAAGTTTGTATAATCAAAGTGTCCCATGGGTTTTTTAGCATACTGATTCCATTTATGCATTCAGAAATGGAATTTAAACAATAGAAAATAGAAATTTTGTCCAAATTTACATTTCCTGATTCCAACCAATTCCTACCAAAAACCAAAAAATAGAAAGTTTAGCAACCACCTTATAATATTTGAAATTGTAAAATTTAATGAACTTTTTTAATTTTAAAATTCCAACCCTACTTCAGGCATGCCAAAGCGTTTCCAAACCTTGTTTTAATTTCGCTATGTCATGCTTATCTGGTTCCTTTTGAATAAGTAACGTGCAACCAACACGTCATTCAATTATCCCTAAAATTTAAAAAGAAATACATGTTTCCTAAGCAGAATCTTGATGAATTGTTCATATGCTTTGTGTGTCATAGAGTTGGTGTCACGGAAGTTAGTTGTTTCACATGTAGTGTTTTAGTTTGAACGGGAATGTGGGGTCAAATGCATATAATATGGGGTTGGAATTAAGTGGGAATGTATTAGTTTGAACGGGAATGTGGGGTCAAATGCATATAATATGGGGTTGGAATTAAGTGGGAATGTATTATTCCAACTAAAAATCACGCACTTGTGGAGTGTGTCATGCTTGGTAGATAAGTTCGTTGATCTGGAAATGTCCTAGTGAGAAAGTCAATAGACCCATCAATTTCCTCGATCCAATGTAATGTTAACTTCGTTGGGAAGGCATAAAAAATAAAATCTAGAAAAGTGTGATGTTGGGTTGGTTTGGGTGGTGGTTTAAGTCATTATGTTGGAGGTGTTGTTCAAGGAAGAGGTGTTGTTCAACCTCGTCGATCTAAACCTTTTGTTTGTGAAAACTCATCACCCAATGTAGGGAGGGGAGGGGAGGGGAGGGTAAAAACTTATTCATTATCTGTTTATTGAAAGTTCATTGATTATGTGTTTTTTTCCACATGTTTTTGGTTTTAAGGTTTCTTTTTAAGATGGCAAGTCAATTACTTGAATGTTATTTGGGAATTCTTCATTGTTGTCTTCAACTTTTAGGATTGAATTAGCTTAAATATTCATTGGAATTGTTTCGAATCATGCCATCACTATCCATATCAATGTTTTTATTGTTAGGAGGTTATGCTATATTTATGTTTGCACTCTTGTCAATGTCTTTAGAATCGATAGAAAAATAACTTTGTTGTCCTTTGCTACTGTAAATATATTGTGTTGATGGAGCCTTGGAAGAATACAATGCTCATTATAGAGATGTGTTTGTAGGGCATATGTTCCACATTTGCACCTTCTTCAAATGTGTCCTTATAGACCACRTACTAGGAGGCATCAAAGTTAAGATGATATTGTGTGGTCTTAATAGTGGTTGTGGCTTCTACAATGACTTTAGTGACGAGGGTTCTATACCTATTTGGATTGTTCTTCACCAATTATTGAATCTACTATTTTAACACTCTCAATCCTAGAAATAATCCCCAATATTACCAGAGAGTCTTTCTCCTCTTCCTCCTTCAAAAATGATATGTATGTTTATATCGCCCTCATCACCCTTGTAACGACGCTTTATGCAAGAAACCCTAGATCATCATCGTTGGACCTAATAGCCCCCTTCTGCTTCCACCTCCCTGTAGCAGGACGTGCACCCTATTTAAAGATGGGAGCCATTTGTTGGATGTGTTGTATTTTTTGCAAGTATAGATTATATGCCCCACACATTTTTGTGGGGCCTAGAGTAAAAAAATTTGGCTCCTTTGTTTTAGAGATCATTATAGAGGTATTTCTGGGTTTTTTGAGTGGTTTCAATCCATGGTTTTAAACCCATTGTAATCTAATCCTGGTTAAGAGATTAGGATTGTAATCTAATCTTAGTTAGTGGATTATGGTTTGATTGACCCTAGGGAATACCTAAATATTGTATTATGAACAGTTAAATTAATACAATGAGATATAAAGGCATGGATTTGAGCTACATTGTTTTCTAGATTAAGGGTTTCCAAGGTAAATCTTGTGTATACTATGTGTAATTGCACCATTATTTCCTTTGTTTTAAGATTTTGATAGTATTGMTTCTATTGAAGATGTTTATCAATCTCTCRCCATGTGCTTGAAAACAACTATCAACAATGTTAACAACCAAAGCAACCACCAGTGAACAACCACATGGACAATGATGCTCAAAAGAATGTTTCTTTGTTTTGTAGCGAAGGCTCTACTTTATATGGAACCAACGATTTTTAGGGTCCCACCTTAACTCCCCTAGTTAGGAGAGTATGTTGGTACTTAATGTATTGAGGCCATCTTTTTAAAATCAAGCCCACAATGTAGTAGACTGTGAAATCAATAAATGTAAGTGGCCTCATTAAAAAATTCTTCTAGTTAGTGGTTGAAGCCNATCAATTTCCTCGATCCAATGTAATGTTAACTTCGTTGGGAAGGCATAAAAAATAAAATCTAGAAAAGTGTGATGTTGGGTTGGTTTGGGTGGTGGTTTAAGTCATTATGTTGGAGGTGTTGTTCAAGGAAGAGGTGTTGTTCAACCTCGTCGATCTAAACCTTTTGTTTGTGAAAACTCATCACCCAATGTAGGGAGGGGAGGGGAGGGGAGGGTAAAAACTTATTCATTATCTGTTTATTGAAAGTTCATTGATTATGTGTTTTTTTCCACATGTTTTTGGTTTTAAGGTTTCTTTTTAAGATGGCAAGTCAATTACTTGAATGTTATTTGGGAATTCTTCATTGTTGTCTTCAACTTTTAGGATTGAATTAGCTTAAATATTCATTGGAATTGTTTCGAATCATGCCATCACTATCCATATCAATGTTTTTATTGTTAGGAGGTTATGCTATATTTATGTTTGCACTCTTGTCAATGTCTTTAGAATCGATAGAAAAATAACTTTGTTGTCCTTTGCTACTGTAAATATATTGTGTTGATGGAGCCTTGGAAGAATACAATGCTCATTATAGAGATGTGTTTGTAGGGCATATGTTCCACATTTGCACCTTCTTCAAATGTGTCCTTATAGACCACGTACTAGGAGGCATCAAAGTTAAGATGATATTGTGTGGTCTTAATAGTGGTTGTGGCTTCTACAATGACTTTAGTGACGAGGGGTCTATACCTATTTGGATTGTTCTTCACCAATTATTGAATTTACTATTTTAACATTCTCAATCCTAGAAACAATCCCCAATATTACCAGAGAGTCTTTCTCCTCTTCCTCCTTCAAAAATGATATGTATGTTTCTATCGCCCTCATCACCCTTGTAACAACGCTTTATGCAAGAAACCCTAGATCATCATCGTTGGCCCTAATAACCCCCTTCTACTTCCACCTCCCCGTAACAGCACGTGCACCCTATTTAAAGATGGGAGCCATTTGCTGGATGTGTTGTATTTTTTGGAAGTATAGATTATATGCCCCACACATTTTTGTGGGGCCTAGAGTAAAAAAAAATTGGCTCCTTTGTTTTAGAGATCATTATAGGGCTGGGTTTTTTGAGTGGTTTCAATCCATGGTTTTAAACCCATTGTAATCTAATCCTGGTTAAGAGATTAGGATTGTAATCTAATCTTAGTTAGTGGATTAAGGTTTGATTGACCCTAGTGAATACCTAAATATTGTATTATGAACAGTTAAATTAATACAATGAGATATAGAGGCATGGATTTGAGCTACATTGTTTTCTAGATTAAGGGTTTCCAAGGTAAATCTTGTGTATACTATGTGTAATTGCACCATTATTTCCTTTGTTTTAAGATTTTGATAGTATTGATTCTATTGAAGATGTTTATCAATCTCTCGCCATGTGCTTGAAAACAACTATCAACAATGTTAACAACCAAAGCAACCACCAGTGAACAACCACATGGACAATGATGCTCAAAAGAATGTTTCTTTGTTTTGTAGCGAAGGCTCTACTTTATATGGAACCAACGATTGTTAGGGTCCCACCTTAACTCCCCTAGTTAGGAGAGTATGTTGGTACTTAATGTATTAAGGCCATGTTTTTTAAATCAAGCCCACAATGTAGTAGACTGTGAAATCAATAAATGTAGGTGGCCTCATTAAAAAATTCTTCTAGTTAGTGGTTGAAGCCTTATTAATGGAGCTCCACTAGGTGGTTAGGGTTTTGGTCAATTAGAATCTATATATAGTAGTAGAAGTTATTTAATTGGTTGCTAAGTGAATATTATTGTATTTGGACCTCTATACAATTGGAGGTTTCCCCCTCGAAGAGGCAAGYGAACATTGATCYCAGTTATGGATATCAATGAAGGTTTGMTTATTGTTTTTATTTCCCAATTTCGATTYTATTTKTTTTCTTTACCCAATTATATTTCTATCTAGTTTGCTTTGAATATTTTGTTTCAACTAAAAAGGAACACTGTGATGACAAAAKATGATTACAAGCCCCATCGATCACAACATCTTACATTTTGAAATATTACATCAGATTCTTCATAAGAGTCGATGATCTCACATACTTATTGTCTCTTGGGAGTAAATTCTTCAATTTGTAACATGACAACATTGCATCATCAATGTTCTTGCTTTGCATACGGTACTTATAAAAATCAATAAATATCATAAACAAAATTGTTTTAAGAATGAATAATGCTTCCAAAAAAAATTAAAAACTCTCGCAGAAGATTTATTTTTATTATCATGTGCCTAATTTAGTTCTTGTAGTCCACCATCCCAATGCTTTGCATACTTATTCCATTTCTTATATGCTACAATCTCATTGCTTTGCACCCGTCAGAACCTCGCACTACCTATTCCCAAGAAGTCCATAGATGACAATATTTCAATGACCGACAAATGGGTTTCCACATTATAACTCACATCAAATGTAGCTAGATTGGAATGCAACTTATGAGAAGTAGATAGATTGAGATGTAGTGTACATTCAATCAAACAACCCAACAATAGTGTGACTTTTATAAGGGAGGGAGAGTAGAGATATGCA
This sequence comes from Picea glauca, assembly GCA_000966675.3. NCBI lineage: Eukaryota > Viridiplantae > Streptophyta > Pinopsida > Pinales > Pinaceae > Picea > Picea glauca. Next base: position 50,650 of record JZKD02S1977731.1, on the reverse strand, counting down.
GGATTGTGTGTCTTTCCTTAAAGGGCTACGACTCATCCATGTAATATATATTTTACAAATTTCTTTTTTCCCAATAAAATAGATAATGATTATATTGTTGTTGGGAAATAATGGTATTTTATGGTGCATGTCACAATTTGCAATGCCATTACCATGTAAGGGCATTTGATAGTATGTTTGAAACATAGTAAATGTTATACATATATTTTATTTATCTGGTTTATATGGATTCATTGTGAGCATGTTCATGAGTTACATTTGAAGAAAGACAATCAATAATAATGTTAACATGATGTGAATAGAGGACATGCATACACAACAAGTATATTTAGTAATGTGCCCATCTATTTCATGTATAGGTTGAGGTATTTGTGTTTTATAGGTCAAAATTTGTTAACTTAGTGTTTGCCTTAGGTTATGAATATATCACATCTTAATTATAGCTAAAATTTCTTTCAACATTTATGTTGAGTGGTTTTAGTGAGTAAAAATTATTTATTTCTTTCATTTTGCATTGATTAATTCATAAAGGCTGGGAGTGATAATATTTAAGATTAATAGAGAATAGTGAATGACATGAAATGTATCAACATGGGAGGTCATGGGTTTCTCTTATGGTGTCCCTTTAACGCAATGGGTTTGTGGGAAGCAAATCCATTAAACAAATATGATTTCACAATTTGTTTAATGAAATTTCATAACTCTTTTAATAAATATGAATGGAAAAAATACAATCATTTTATTTTCAAGAATGGAAAATGTATCATCCAAAACAAATTTTCTAAGCCTCTCTTTCTACTAGATATCCATTCATGTTCCTTTTAATGTTTCTTTCCCTAAAATATATAAAAATTAACTATATATCCACCCGTACTCCCTTCATTGTTTCCTTCCCAGTTTTGAAAATATGCTAAATAATTGCAAATGTGATAAGACAACTCTATAATGACCAAGCTTCAGTGCGATTAACTCGTTGTAACATAGTTACAAACTATAAATGAGATTATCTAATGCTATGAGCTTTTCACAATGAGAATGTAGTGTATTAATCTTGTATAATATTTTCAACATGAATCATTCATTAGTCAAGATTGTAGTGTATTAATTTTGTATATTGTTTTCAAAATGAATCACTCACTAGTCACAACTTTGTGTGATGTTGAAGGTGTGTGAATGCTTTCCTTTATAATGTATAACATGTGTAATTTTCAAATGCCACCCCTCGGGACCTTGGGGCAAGTGTGAAGCCCGGTGGGTAGTAGTGTAATCGCTTTGAGTTATACTTTAGTATCCATCCTAAGTCGAAGTACCAAACCTTAAATTATAACTTAAAAGTACTTGATAGTATGGATTAATTATAAAAAATTGTAAATGGATGGTAGTAAAGTTATATTTTTTTCTACTTTATTAAATATGTATATTTTAAATTTAAAAAAAAAACTGATCAAATGTATATCATATATATTTTAAATCTAAAAGAATCGATAATCATCACATCTACATCTACATATACATCTACATCTACATATACATATACATATACATATACATATACATATACATATACATATACATATACATATACATATACATATACATATACATATACATATACATATATATATATATATATATAT
>JZKD02S1977720.1:45505-63129 GCA_000966675.3 Picea glauca | reverse complement strand
CCATTCAATACTTTAGAACTAGGGAAAGAGTAGTATTCTGTCACGGTTTGTTCCAGATCCAGGTGGATCTGGGGAGATTGGTCTGTGTCCGCACTCACGAATTTATCCTAGAACACTAATAAAAACAATTTTACTTTAATTAATTCCTTTTAACTAAAGTAAACTCACACCGAGATTTCAATGACTTCCACATGCTAGACACAAGAAAATGTGGAAGTACCTGTTCGTTGCTACCACAAACATCAACATTTATGTCCTTTCCAACTTGTTGCAAAGGGACTAATCTCACCACTTGTTGCGACTGTAGCAGACCCCAAGGATAGGACATAAGCGATCTCATCTTCCTTGAATTCACGAGCAAACTACCAGATGTCCAATAATTTCTCCTGGGTATGAAAGCTTACAGATGGACTTGTGAGGCCATCCTCACTGTAATCTACCTCATCCAACCCATTGTCCATATCCTTAGACCACTCTTCTTATATTTAATTTGAAAGAACCTTCAGATTCTCTTTCCAAGCTTGATTATTACTGGTTCGAAGCACATCGAAAAATATAATATACTAAAAGGTGGTTAAGAGCCCCACTCGTTCATTACTTATTTCAATGATGAAACCCTAAATCTTTGGCCTGTGGAAACCCTATATTTTTCCCCTGTAGAAACCCTAGATATCTTGTTGGATTGTCCATGATTTCAAAACTAGTCCAAGGCTCACCTCTCATAGATTGTAGACCAAAAAATCCATTATACTATAGACTGAACGAAAGCTTTATGAGATCGTAGATATATTTAAAATCTTCACCCTTAAGATGAATCCTCCAATTTTTAGTGTTGGTTTACTATTTTTTTTGGCGTTTTTTGTTATTTGATTTTTATGTATTTTTGAGATAAGGATCACTATGTTGGTCATTTTATTAAACATAATTACATAATTGAGACAAATGTAATTAAGAAATAAGAACAAACACCATAATTAATAAAGCCACTTAGAAATCAAAATACACATTTAAATTCTAGCATAGTCTCGTAATCGTTTTGTTTACATAAACTAATAAATATAGAATGTTCGTTTATTAATCTACATTGTGTTAGGCCAACATAACAACAACCATGAACTCAATGAGTACACATTCATGAGACAATACTCACAAGTCAACCATGATGGAAGCAACATAATAATTACATAATTCATCATTACAAATCAATGTCACTGCATATATTCATCCAATTGGGAGCTTGAAACTTGTATTACATAATCCTCTTCTCAAGTTCCTCTTGCAATTTTTTTCTTCTGTATAGTGGGTTCAAAACACACACACACACATATACAAAAGGAATCAATGAGTTATAAATTGCTTCTTCACTCTATTTCTTGTATGTCCACATACCCTTTCACCCTTTTGTATTTTGATTGTAAATCAAAATCATTATTAATATTATATTGGAGTTAGTTTACTTTATAAAATTAAATTTTCCTCTAATGCGGTCATAGGTAGGGCCTAGTCTTTGAGCACAATTTGTTAAGGANGTACTATCAGATCCCTTTGGTTTTTCAACCTTCTTAGACTTGCAATCTTTCTTATAATGCCCTGTTTTACCACACTTCCAACATTTCCTCAAAGATTTTCTTGGAGACTTAGATCAACCTTTAGATTTAGATCTCCCCCCCGAAGGCTTACCAAGATTCCTGTCTTGGGTACGACCTCTTACAAATAAAGCATCTGTGCTATGACTATCCATTCTTTTCCGCCTCATCTCTTTATATAACAAGGATGAAACTACATCCTCATACTTTAATGTAGATTGAGTGGTACTAACAATTGCTACAACCAGATTATCCCAAGAGTCTGGCAGAGAACATAACACAGTAATACACTTATCTTCTTCTGCAATTGTAATATTAATAGAGACAAGTTGACTTACCAGAGTATTAAAGGCATTTAGATGTTTTGTCACAGAATCTCCATCTTCCATCCTAAGATGATACAACTTCTTTCAAAGAAACAAATTTTTTACCAGGGACTTTGATTGATACAAATTCCCTAACTTATTCCATAGTTCCTTGGTTGTAGATTCTCCCGAGACATTCAACAACAACGAATATACCAGGCAGAGTCAAATAGTACTCCTTGCTCTTCTGTTCAACTTCTCCCAATCTTCCTTTGACATACCAGTAGGTGGTGTACTAGTAGGTTGTGTACCAATTGTCTGTGTGCCAGTAGGTTGCGTACCAGTAGGTTGTGTACCAGGATCCACAAAAATCCATTTTTATTTGTCTACAAGAAGGTCCTCCATCTTGAGCTTCCATAGCTCAAAGTTTTTACCGTTGAAATTATCTATCTCGATTCTAGAAGAGCTCGCCCTTCCTCTTTATACACTCGAATAACCACTGCAAAAGCTCCCACTAAACCCAGGTTTATCACATACCCAAGATGAACTTGATCTATCAAGATTGAGCCAAACCCTCTGAAGCAAAAAATGAGCTCTGATACCACATGTAAGTTTTAAACCTATGAAGTAAAGCAATGCATATGGATTCTTAATAAAAACATAATTTAATCAATGGCTCATACACATAGTACACAGAGATTTATACCGAAAACCCTCAACCCGGGAAAACCTTTCTTACATTCATTATATAGAATTTCACCATTCACCATACAATATATACAATGTTTTTAGGTATTTCGTAGATACAAAAACCCTAATCCCTTAATCCGGGATTAGTTTAGAAAACCGCTAAAAATAGCAAAATCCGCTAAAAATAGCAAAAACCATCCAAAAAAAAACATTTCGGGGCGCTGCCCTGAACCTCGTCGACAAACACTACATGTAACCAAGGGGGGCCATACCTGCCCCCCCTAGGAAGTGCTCGGAGCACACGACACAAAGAACACTACTAGAGGGATCGCCAGACGCAGTTGTCGAATCTGATGCGACCACACACACACATGCAAATAATATAACATATACCCAACAATATCTTCACCCAACTTGTGATATCTCCTCACTCTAGGATAAGAAAAAGTCCTTCTTCTTCTCCTACAGTCCTCACACTATCAAAAGTCTTTCTTTTCTATCCTCGACCTTGGTCTATCACCAAAAGTCTTGACCTTGATCTCTCACCAAAGTCTCTCCCTTTGATCTCTCATAAAAATTCTCTGACTTTGATCTCCTATCAAAAGTCTCTGATTTCTCCTTTACCCCAACCTTGCTTTTGTAATTATGATTTATAATATATTTCTAATCTTCAAAGTGATCTACGGTTGAGATTAATTCTCACGCTCACTTAAGATTTAGATTACATGATGCATGCTAAGAATGTTCCTTAAATAACTCAATTACTAATAAAAACATTTTTACTTTAATTAATTACTTTTAACTAAAGTAAAATCACACTGGGATTTCAACAACTTCCACATGCTAGACATAAGCAAATGCGAAAGTACCTGTCTGATGCTACCACAAACATAAACAATCCCTCTTAGTGAGGAAGGTATTTCTCCCACTTGGAGTTGCCTTCACTTCACCATCAGATCTACTACCATGCCTGCTCTCCAATATACCTGATTGGCTGCTCCCTCTGACACAAAACCTATCCCTGCCATGATGGTCTGACCTGTCTCCGAAGACTTGCTGCCTTTGAACATGCTCCTAGAAGTCTCCTACTCTTGAGCATCCTGCATGGACATATTGTACCATGAATCCTTCTTGACAGACTTGGAAGGATGCTCCTTCCCCCATGAACCTGAAGGCTGACTCCCTCTTAACTTCTCAACCTTTGGAGCTACCTACTACCTATTCTCTGCGAGTTTGCTACTTTCCACTGATCCCATAGGTTTGTCATTTATCCTATATAAGTTTCTCTCTCTAACTCCAAAGACAACTGATTTGTCTAAGCTAGATCCTTTGGCATGATGAGTGTCTGTCCATCTCGGAATATGACATCATAGTACTTCTTCTCAATCACTGAGATTGAGATCACACTCCTCTTGATTCCTGACATCCATAGCACATCCTACACTCTCAAAACACCTCCTGACTCCACCCGGAAGGACATTGTTCCATATCCTTTCACTACATGCTTGGTCCCCATACCAAGTTCCACATGCATCTATCAGTCATACTCTGTGAAGCTCTTGAACACCTCTCGTGCTCTTATCATTTGACATGTGGCTCCACTATCTATCAACCATGCACCATTTGATATAGTGCCCAAGGAAGTCCGGGAAACAAGTAAGAAATTGTTCTGTTCAAACTTTTTGGAAAAATCATTTGTTTGATCCTTTGCTAACACAACTACAACTGGATGCATTTCATTCCCCCCTTCTTCATGTGCAAACATTTCCCTGCAAAATGTCAGAAATTGTGACATGAAAAGCACTTGACTTTTCTCATGTTCTTCTTCTTCTTTCCATCTTGAGCGATAGAATGTCCACTAGAAATATTCCCGAACTTTCCCTTCATTGTCTGGATGGCAATAGAAAATTTCTCATCATGGATATTCTTCAAACCATCCTTGGAATCTAACCAAGTCTCCTCCTGAATACAATTTGTCCATAGTCTATCAAAACTTGGCACTGTCTCTCATGCACAAATCCCCTGCACAAAATATTACCAAGACTTGGTAATACCTCTCAATGTTACATTCACCAACTCAACATCTTGTATTGTCTCGCCAATGGCTGCAAATTGATCTCAAATTTGTGTAATATTCATAAGATAGTTCACAACCATGTCCTCACTAGACATCTTGAAAACTTGAAGTTGGTGCTTCAAATGTAGCGACCTGCCTGTATTCTTGTTTTGGTATAGACTCACCAAAGCATCATACATTTCCTTGGAAGATTTCTTCTCAAAAATGTGTGGAATCAAGTGATCCTTTACGGATTCTAGCAACACCCTCTTTGCCTTCACTTCCTTCTTCTTGTGAGCTTCCAATTCCCGCGAATCAATAGGACTTACAACCACAACCTCAACATACTCTTTGAGGTCATTCTCCTCCAATAGAATAAGAACCCTTGCCTTCCATGCTTGAAAGTTGGTAGCCCCTTCCAATCTGTCCTCAATATTCAATGTGTTCACCATCTCCAAGATCTGATTTTATAATCCTCTGCTAAAATTGCCCCTGTACTGCTATTTCCCTGAAATTTGTCCTTCGATTTCCCCTACTAGTTATCAACTTGATAATATCTATCCTCTTGGTTTCCTTGTTTTAGAGACTAGGCTCCCTCTCTCCTTCAAAGCATCGACTCTAATACCATGTTGATTTTCTAGTGGATTCAACCCTTGGTATGCTTTGATACCATGTTGATATTCATCCTCTACTCAACACCCGCTAGTTAGCTCAAAACAAAACCACTTTATCTATTAAAAGCACAATTGAGTAATCAACTAAACATGTAGCAGAAGCATAAAGAAGGAAACCAAATCAAGCACATATAAAAACCAATATGTTTTGTGTATAAACCCCTGGAAAAACCCCAGAGGGAAAAACAATCCGATGATACTTTTATTAGGGTCAAATTAGGGCTCATATAATAGGTAAAATGACCCACTGAGAGAATTATACACTTTAGACAAACTTGAAAACTCCTGTGCTACTGTACGACCCTGTACCAACACATTTCCCAAAGCATATGTGATTCAAAACTATGTGAACCATGTATGTACGCGACTGTCTACACTATGCACCACGTATGTGTAGAGAAAACCAATACGACAAGTTCCATATGATCTGACACTTCCCTATGGCTTCTGTCGACGAAAACCCACCTGAGAATTCTTTTTCTCTCTCTCCTACTTAACCTATATGACGTCTAGATGGAAGTCCTTATCCACCTATCTAAGATCTTGAATCATGGTCCTTTGTGATCTAACCCTCTAATCAACACTTGGATGAAATCTCTTCACCCAACCTGTGAGATATCCTCACTTTAGTGTAAGCAAAAGTCCTTCTTCTTATCCTAGACTCCTCACACTAGCAAAAGTCCTTCTTTGTTATCCTCGACCTTGGTCTCTCACTAAAATTATTAACCTTGTTCTCTCACCAAAGTCTCTCACTTTGATCTCTCATAAAAAGTATCTGACTTTGATATCCTATCAAAAGTAACTTCTCCTTTACCCCAACCTTTCTTTTATAATGATGAGTTATAATCTATTTCTAATCTTCAAAATGATCTACGATTGAGATTACTTCTCACACTCACTTAAGATTTAGATTACATGTTGCATGAAGCATGTTACTTAAATAACTCAATTACCAATAAAAACAATTTTACTTTAATTAATTCCTTTTAACTAGGGTAAACTCACACCGAGTTTTCAATGACTTCCACATGCTAGACACAAGAAAATGTGGAAGTACCCGTTCGATGCTACCACAAACATCAACATTTATGTCCTTTCCAACTTGTTGCAAAGGGACTAATCTCACCACTTGTTGCGACTGTAGCAGATCCCAAGGATAGGACATAAGCGGTCTCATCTTCCTTGAATTCACGAGAAAACTACCATATGTACAATAATTTCTCCTGGGCATGAAAGCTTACAGATGGACTTGTGAGGCCATCCTCACTGTAATCTACCTCATCCAACCCATTTTCCATATCCTTAGACCACTCTTCTTATATTTGATTTGAAAGAACCTTCAGATTCTCTTTCCAAGCTTTACTATTACTGGTTCAAAGCACATCGAAAAATATAATATACTAAAAGGTGGTTGAGAGCCCCGCTCGTTCATTACTTATTTCAATGATGAAACCCTAAATCTTTGGCCCGTGGAAACCCTATATTTTTCCCCTGTAGAAACCCTAGATATCTTGTTGGATTGTCCATGATTTCAAAACTAGTCCAAGGCTCACCTCTCGTAGATTGTAGACCAAAAAATCCATTATACTATAGACTGAACGAAAGCTTCATGAGATCGTAGATAGATTTAAAATCTTCACCCTTAAGATGATTCCTCCAATTTTTAGTGTTGGTTTACTATTTTTTTTGGCGTTTTTTGTTAGTTGATTTTATGTATTTTTGAAATAAGGATCACTATGTTGGTTGTTTTCTTAAACATAATTACATAATTGAGACAAATGTAATTAAGAAATAAGCACAAACAACATAATTAATAAATCCACTTAGAAATCAAAATACACATTTAAATTCTAGCATAGTCTCGTAATCGTTTTGTTTACATAAACTAATAAATATAGAATGTTCGTTTATTAATCTACATTGTGTTAGGCCAACATAACAACAACCATGAACTCAATGAGTACACATTCATGAGACAATACTCACAAGTCAACCATGATGGAAGCAACATAATAATTACATAATTCATCATTACAAATCAATGTCACTGCATATATTCATCCAATTGGGAGCTTGAAACTTGTATTACATAATCCTCTTCTCAAGTTCCTCTTGCAATTTTTTTCTTCTGTATAGTGGGTTCAAAACACACACACACACATATACAAAAGGAATCAATGAGTTATAAATTGCTTCTTCACTCTATTTCTTGTATGTCCACATACCCTTTCACCCTTTTGTATTTTGATTGTAAATCAAAATCATTATTAATATTATATTGGAGTTAGTTTACTTTATAAAATTAAATTTTCCTCTAATGCGGTCATAGGTAGGGCCTAGTCTTTGAGCACAATTTGTTAAGGACAATTTATTTGTATTTGGATCTTCCATGACCTTGACCAACTCCTTGTGGGCGATATTTTTAACCTGCGAGGCTTCTTGCTTCTTTTATTGAGTGTATTGTCACATTAGCTCCATGAGATCACTTAATGTCAAGGGCCCATTTTCATTATAAAACATCAATATCTTGTGTCACTATTCCATTTCCAAGACTTTTGTAAGGCATTTGTCATTGTCCCACAAAAAAGCATCTAGATATTCTAATTGTCATTGAGAGTGAATTCAAGTTGTCTAATGTAACACCCCAGGTTTCGAACCCCCATTTTAAATAATGTATTGTTACAATACTGAGAGGCCCGAGTGCCCAAACAATTAATAAAGGGCTAATATGCCCAAGAAATGTAATGTTTTGATCATTATTAATAATAAACACATCGCTAGCTGCTAGACATATAAGGACTAGAGTTAAAGGGGGCTATGATTCCACAAGAGAGGGGGCTTGAGGGGCTAAATGTTTATTCCTATTTTTTTAATTACCCTTTTCATCTAAGAGAGGGGATCAATTATGTGAGATTTTTGGGGAAGGCCAGGAGGTTATTGATTTCCCCACGAAAATACTTAAACCCATTACTAGTCTGATTGTGGGGTTAGTCGCTGGTCGTTGGGTCGTTTTTTGTTGGCTCATCTGCTCCTTCCCTTCTATATGCATACCATTCTTTCCCTCACGCCCTTTCATGCACTCACTTACCCATTCATCGATCCATCCTCATCCGCGCCTTGGTTGGGGAAAGGGAACCGAACTGATAAAGATTTAGCCACGTGATAGTTGGATGTAAGGGTCATTGGTGCAATCCAGCCATGACCTGGGGCCTACATGTTTGAGATGCGTTGGCCTGTGCCCTATTTTTCTCACAATTGTGAGTCCTGAGAGTTCCAACATTGATATTATGTACTAGATGTGTTGGAGGCCCTGGGAAAAGGAGAAGGATTGCCTGAGGGACTGCGTGGCAGAGAAGGATGGAGGTCCATTCTCTTGGGTGGCACAGGCTGGGTAGAAGAGAGATGGGTACTTAGATTGTTGTGGGTGCTGGGAAACCTGTGAGATCTTGAGAGCTGACTGGTTTGGGAACCCAAGTACACTCTAGAACTGTCCTTGTGGATTCATAGCCCTGGCTCGGGGGTGACACTGCTGTTGAGATTTGGAGCAGTGGTGTCTACAGTTGGGTGGAACGTCCTTGGTCTGCAACCAGTTGGTGTCGCCTTTTCATAAAGATAAGTGATATCTATTATGGTATTATTTACCTGTATATGAATGTATTTCTGCTGTGTATTTTAATTATCATCTAACTAAATCTTAGATTATGCATGTTTGCTGGATATTGTTGTGCATGTCGTTAAATCTTTTCTTTTATGCACCCTTATATTTTAAAAAGTATCTGTAAGAGAAAGAAGTCCAAGGGTGGGCTTGCAGGTAGCATACCCCATCCTGTGGCTAGCTAGGGATGTTACAGATTAGTATCAGAGCTTCTGGTTGAAACACCAGGCCGATATCGACCGAGTCTGTTGGTCAGAGTCTCATGGTTGAGATCAAATTCTGACCATGAAGTTGAAAATCTCAGGAGGAATGGCGTTGCAGAATCTATGCAGAAGTTAGATCATCAGAGATCAGTTGTAAGGGGGTTCGGAGGACCATGACTGTCCCCTTTGAATTCAGGAGCGATCACCACTATAGGATCATGAGAGATCCGAGATCGTTGGAACAGAGGACAGGTGAACATGGGTCGTCTGATGAAAAGGAAGCAAGGGTTAAGGTCACAACCGTAGGATCCAATTGGAGAGGGAGATCAATGGATTGGAGGCATTGCAGGGAACCGAGTTTCACGGGAGATAATTTACCAAGACAACCTCGCAATCCAAACCTCGGTTTCACCAAGGGGTTACGTGTCAGCATCAGGAGAATTGAAGGGTGAAAAGCAGGTTACTCCAAACCTCCGATGTGCACCCCCGCAAATTGAAAGGCAGTAAGTGATGTGACATGCTAGTGCTCGAACATTGAAACTTCGTATAGCCGAAGTAGCTGGGAATTGTCGATCTGTAAGAGGACACGCGTCAACCGATCGTGTGCTCCGGATAAAATGCTCCAAGAAAAAGTGAGCGAGGAGGAGGTTTGAAGATTGAGACTTCCGAAACCCAAAAGCCTGAAAGGATCTCAGCCATTGATCTGCTGAGAGCCACGCGTCACCAGATCCAGGGCTTCGGATAAAATTCAGTGGGGCCTGATATGCTTTGAAGTTTGAGATTTCCGGAGTCCAAAGTCTCAAATAAATCATATTCGTTGATCTACGGGAGACACGTGTCAGTAGATTGCGAGCTTCAGATAAAAAAAATTCAAAAAAAGTTGAGGTTTGAGTTTTCCGAAGTCCGAAGTCTCGAAGTAAAACATAGCCGTCAGATTAAGGAGAACACGTGGTGCAGATCTGTGGACTCCGGGTGAAGACCTGAAGTGAATCTTAGTCGTCTGATCCAGGAGGACACATGGTGATAGTTTGGCCGGTTCGGGAAATCAGAGTTTGGGAGAATTGGACGTGTGCTAGTATGAAAATTCCCGAAGTCTCGAAGCCCGAAGGGCTGAAGTGGTGGGACAAGATGACGTCACCTGGAGGTGATGTGGACCCCAGAATTACAGAGTGACATGGATTGCAGACGTCACCTAGGATGACATGGACACATGGGATGTGTTCCAAGTGTCAGTAAGTTTTGATCATATGGAGTATTGAAATGTTAGTTAGAACGTGACATGTGTCACCCACCCGATTGGGCCATGTGTTCGCTTCTATTGTTTCTCCACGTGGCGACAGATCATGTAGTTCGGAGATTGGGCACTCCAGAGGAGAAATATGTGACAGTTTTCATTGGGCCGAGAACTCCTAAAGGCCCAAAGGCTAGAGTAGATATCAACCGTTGATCCTAGAAGACACGCAACAGTAGATCTCGCAGTGGTTTGGAGGATTGGTGCTATAGGAGAAAGTGAAGGCGTAGAGTTTGAAACTCTCGAAGCTCGAAGAGCCAAAGCGATTCACAGTCTTTGATCTATGAGAGACATGCGTCAAAGGATTGTCGACTTCAAGTGAAAGCACTCTGGGAGAAAGTGAAGGCATAGAGTTTGAAACTCCCAAAGCCTAAAGAGCCGAAGTGTTTCACAACCGTTGATTTTTGCGGGAGGACACGCATCGACGGATCGTCAACTTCAGGTGAAAGAACTCTGGGAGAAAGTGAAGGCATAGAGTTTGAAACTCTCGAAGCCCGAAGAGCCAAAAGTTTCACAACCGTTGATCTACGGGAGGACACGTTTTGACAGATCGTGAACTTCGGGTAAAAGCGTTTCGGGACGAAGCAAGCAGGGAAAGTTGAGACCTTCGAAGGCTGAAGTTTTGAAGTGGATCTCTATCATTGATTGTGAAAGAGGATGAGGGATGTTGATCTGGTTCTAGTTGAAGGTTCCGAAGTTGCAAAGCGCCGAAGACTGAAGTCAACGTTAACCGTTGATCTACTTCGGGAGATTTCCCAACCAATGATCAAGTATAGTGGAAGGATAACGTAAGTGGAGGTGTTAACCGACAACAAGTGGTCACCACCACTTTATGAATATTTCGGTGGGTAATCACTTCAGAGGAATTGCTACTCTAGAATTCAGGAGCCACGAATACTCGAAGTTCCGAAGTAAATGAGAATCGTAGAGCTCATCGTGACATTAAAATGTGACCGTTTATTTTGATAAGTGATCAAGCACTTCTTAGCTTAGCGCCTCGTCACCACCTATGGTCGGATGGAATAAAGAAACAAAGGGAAAAAAAGAGGCAACGTTCAAATAAATAAGTCCGTGGTTTTGCGCATATGGTCATATGTAAATGGTTTGAAGGAAGCGCCTCATAAAGATTTGATTCGATAGAGAGTTAACACTAGAATAATACAGAGAATTGATAAATGATCAAAATATGATCTGTTTGTGAACTGAGAACACAACAGAAGCATGAGTACGATATAATGAGTCGATCCATGTCTGTGATCAACTCATGAAGACAAAAGAACCGACACACAGTCATGATTAAAAAAAGAGTTAATTCATGAGCATTATGAATAAAGGATAAAAAGGAAAAATGATATTAATTAAAGAATAATATTATCATTTAAATGAAAAGACCTGTAAATTTAATTGACAATTTTTGTATGATATGTATAGTTCTAAAAAGATGGCTACTTGCAGGTTTATCAGGATTAGAGGTATAACCAGATCAATTCAAGAATAAGATCATATGTTAGGATCATGGAGGCATGACTTACTTACAAAAGTTGGATGAGGTACTACAAAAGAAAGAATCCTCACATGGGACATGAAGCTAATAGGTGAATAATGTCATTAATGGGCATAGAAAGGAAAAATAAGTCTCCATAGCCTTGAAGGTAGAGATGTGTAGACAGTTGCAAGCTTGATGTGGAAGGAAAAAAAGAGCTTAAGAGGTGGTGTGTGAATAATCTCCATGTGTCAAGCATAGGAGTTCTAGGGAAGGATTTGTTAGATATGACTTATCTACTGTCTAAAAGCCTAAATCAGAGTTCAGAGCAGAAGCAAGATGCCAATGCAGAGGAATTGGAATGCTCTCTCATTTCAAAAGTGGCACTGAATGAAAATGTATTTCCATTGGGGAATGGTACTAAGTGGGAAAGAATGGCTAGGTGGAACGTGGCTAGAAAAGTGTTCAGACCCAGGGAACCATAGTGAAGATGAGAAGAATGGGAGCACACAAGGCATCAAGGATCTAAAGGAATTCAAGGACAACCAACTACAACAAAAATAGATAAATAAATAAATGAATTGAAACATAAATGCACTAGAATGCATTAAGCAAACAATGAAGTTAAATTGCATATGCATTAGTAGGCAAACTGACAGAAAAATGATACATCAGGGTTAAATATGTGGATGTTGTTGTTGCTTATAATTTCCATCGAGTTGAAGACCCATCAAGATGGAAGGAATGGTGATCAAAATGATGAAGGGGGAAGTCTGTGAGCTTCTACAAATATTAGTTGGTCAGACAACAACAAGTAGGTTGGTAAAAACCAGGCAGGTATGCATTTAGTTTTTGTTGATGCATATATGTTGAAGGGGATCGAGGTAAGAATTCCCTCAGTTAATTTTCAGCATTTAAATTGATATGTAATGGTCGAAGGCCTAGAGTGTGTAAGTGTTGTTGATGCTATAATGCACTTAGATAAAATGCCAGTTGCATATTATGTTATGATTGGTTATGGGATCATAACTAGGTTAATTCAGGAGGCATACTCCTTATATAACAATGAATATCCATAGAGCTAGTCATGTGTGAGACCATAATATGGTTGGATATGAAAGGGCCATAACGCTATGTGAGTGCTCGATGGTATCTACTATATATCTGATGTTTGGATTGCAACCTCTTTTCCAACACTGAAGAGAACTTAAGGATTATATTCTTGGTGTTGTGTTTGGGTGAAAAAGGAAGGTAACCAAATAGTTAGGCAAGTAGTAGGAAGTGTGTGGATGATGTGTTGAATCGTTGGCCAGACCTTCCAACTCATCATGGTAGAATACATGACATAGTTATGTGGTATTATGTAGTCCATGCATGGTTGCATTGTGTAGATGTGACCATGGGTATTGGCACATTGATTGTTATCTTATTAACTATGGAATTATGAAAAGTCTGTGTGACTGATAATACATGTGTATGTAATGATGAGTTCATTCCAATTGATAGTTGGATTAATAGAAGTAATTGAATTACAGTTGTAAACAATTCCGAGAGAACTTTGTGATTTTATTTTGAATCATTGCCATGAAAATATATATCTTGTACATGAGATATTGACAATTTGTTTGGCTGAGGAATGTTGAAATTGCAGGAGGAAAGGGGTCTTGGATATGGCAGTGTTGTAAGCCCATACAGAAGACCAATGCCTATTGTTGCAAGAGTCAAATTGTTATGAGAAAAAGATCATGTCTAGAAGTTTGATTTTTCCTATATAAAATGGTTTTGGGAATTATGATTTGATAATTACCGACGAATTGTTTTGGCCGATTGTAAATTGAAGAAATTGCAGGTAGAATGGTCTTGGATATGGTAGTGTTGTAAGCCCATAACGAAGACCTATTGCCTGCTGAACCAAACTGCAAGGAATGGTATTTCCTTTTTGAGAAAGTAAACTTGATTGTTAGTATGCACAATTCTGAAATTGTTTGTGAGCCACTGTAAGTATGCGACGAAAATATAATGTGCATGAGAACTAACAATTTGTTTAGCCGAGGAATGAATTGCAGAAAGAAAGAGTCTTGGGTATGGAAATAATGTAAGCCCATAAGAAAGACTGATTCCCTGTTGAGCTAAACTGCTATGGGAAGAAAGTCCCATGCTTGTGAATCTAGTGAAGTGCGAAACATATTTGAAAATAAACGAAGAAATTGGAAAATCTGTGGGTGACATATTTGCAATAAAATTCCGAAATTTAGAATTTATGATGATGTCTCATGAATTTGTACACCTGTGATACAGGTGAGAAGAAAAAAAATTGTCTGGAAAGGACATATGAAGCTTGTCAAGCTGAAAAGCATGAAAGAGGCCACTGTTGAGACATGAGAACCCCGTGGTAAGTCATGATTGCCTGAAATATGTTGTGTTGAGGTAACACAAGACAGAGGGATGCCTCGACAGAGCACGTCTGAGGGACGCCTCGACTGTAAGGCTCAATGAAGTCTTTGAAATTATTCCCGTGCGAGAAAGCCTTGGCAAGGTAAGATGGAGCACCCGAGGAACTGTATAGCAGAGTAGGGGATGCTTGAGCCTGGGCCTGGAGGGTGAGTGACCGCAAGAGAGAGGAGACCTTGATAGTTCTTGTAAACTATTGATTGGGATCATGCACACAATGAGTATGTCCAGGAAGAACAATGAGCTTGGATAACAAGATAGTCATGTGGATGCAAACCCACGAACTACATAAATAAGTATTGTGCTAGATTATGAAATTTTCCTCTTGAATTTTGAACGACAATAAGATGTTTTCGCATAAAATTGTGATTAATGTGCTTGTTGTCCAAGAATTATTGAAGGCAGGTGATGAAGACTAAGATTCTGAAAAAGGACCTGACCGAGGACGAAGGTTAAGAATTCTGAAGTGGCTGAATGAGAAAGGCATGACAGGTAGAGACAAAGGGAGACTTTCAGGTTCAACTAGTACGAGTATTGGACAAAAAGGTAAAAATGCTCCGGAATCGAGTTATAGAGTTGGTAAAAGTTCAGTGGACCTGATACGGTCCTGAAGATGCTACCTGGGAACATGAAGATGCCATGCAGGCAGAATACCCACAACTTTTTGAATAAATTTGAGATTTTGATCTCTATTTTGTATATGCACTGAGGACAATGCCAAAATAAGTGGGAGGGGATGTAACACCGAGGTTTCTAACCCCCATTTTAAATAATGTATTGTTACAATGCTGAGAGGCCTAAGTGCCCAAACAATTAATAAAGGGCCAGTATGCCCAAGAAATGTAATGTTTTGATCATTATTAATAATAAACACATCGTTGGCTGCTATACGAACAAGGACTAGAGTTATAGGGGGCTATGATTCCACAAGAGAGGGGGCTTGAGGGGATAAATGTTTATTCCTATTTTTTTAATTACCCTTTTCATCTAAGAGAGGGGATCAATTACGTGAGCATATTGGGGAAGGCTAGGAGGTTCTTGATTTCCCCACAAAAAATACTTAAACCCATCCCTGGTCTGATTGTGGGGTTGGTCGTTGGTCATTGGCTCGTCCGCTCCTTCCCTTCTGCATGCATACCATTCTTTCCCTCACGCTCTTTCATGCACCCACTTACCCATTTATCGATCCATCTTCATCCGCGCCTTAGCTGGGGAAAGGGAACCGAACTGCTGAAGATTTAGCCATGGGATAGTTGGATGTAAGAGTCGATGGTGCAATCTAGCCATGACTTGGGGCATGCATGTCTGAGATGCGTTGGCCTGTGCCTTGTTTTTCTCACAACTGCGAGTCCTGAGAGTTCTAGCATTGAGATTCTGGACCAGCTGTGCTGGAGGCCCTAGGAAAAGGAGAAGGATTGCCTGAGGGACTGCGTGACAGAGAAGGGTGGAGGTCCATTCTCTTGGGTGGTACAGGCTGGGTAGAAGAGAGCTGGGTACTTGGATTGTTGTGGGTGCTGGGAAACCTGTGAGAGATTGAGAGATGATTGGTTTGGGAACCCAAGTACACTCTGGAACTATCCTTGTGGATTCATAACCCTGGCTTAGGGGTGACACTGCTATTGAGATTTGGAGCAGTGGTGTCTACGGTTGGGTGGAACGTCCTTGGTCTGCAGCCAGTTGGTGTTGCCTTTTCATAAAAATAAGTGCTCTCTGTTATGGTATTATTTCCCTGTATATGAGTGTATTTCCGTTGTGTATTTTAATTATCATCTAACTAAATCTTAGATTATGCATGCTTGCTGGATATTGATGTGCATGTCGTTAAATATTTTCTTTTATGCACCCTTATATTTTAAAAATGTATCTGTAAGAGAAAGAAGTCCAAGGGTGGGCTTGCAGGTAGCATACCCCGACCTGTGGGTGGCTGGGGATGTTACATCTAATTTTGAAGGATATTAGAATTGCTTCATTCCAACTAAGTGGTCATATACTTGAAGGGTGGGGCTTATATCTTTCCTACTAGACGACAATTTCATCTAGTTGCTAGGTCTTACCTTCCATATCTACCACTTGCCATTGCAACTACCATTTCACCACTATCATGCTAGCATATAGATTCTTGAAAGAATGAATGTGCCAATAGAAGTCATGGATTAATGGCACAACCCGATCCTCTTGCATGTGAGTGAACACAACAAATTCCTTTAGGCTAGCCTTTGAGTCTTTGTAGTATTCTACCAGATTTTCCATCTCAACTATGTATTATTTGAACTATCTATTTCCCCCATGAGTTTAAAAATGACCTCTCCCGAAGCTTGAGATGTAGCAATCCTAGGTGTAGCCATAGTTCAAAGTGACCAATGTCCATGACTACTAATTCGGTGGTCTCAATCACCACTTAGCCATCATCATTATTCCTCTGTTTGTGTGTTTTCTTTTTGATGTATTTCCTTTTCCCATCACACTTGAATGTTTCTAGCACAATGAAAGGGTCCTCATCATCATAATTAGCGAGAAAATTCTTGAGTATCTCTTCGAGCCATGATGCAGTTTCCATGGAGCTAGTTCCTTCTCTAGCTAATCTCATGTCATTTTTGGTCTACTAATCCTAGGTTCTTTAGTTCAGTGGGTTAGCACCAAATATGTCTTGGTTATTGTATTATGAGGTTTGATAACTTATTTTGTGGTATCCTTATTGCCATGACCTATTGCAGAAGCCAAACCATATGTATGAGTTACTTTCACTTTCATCACATCTATAGACGATTGTCCTATCTCAAGCCCATTTGCAATTGCACTTATACGAGCCTTGGGATAGACTTGAGTCGATTTTGCTTGACCCTCACTTTGTTTGTTGCATCCTAATTTCAAACTTGAACATAATGATAATCTTTATCTCCTTCACAAATTTCCTCCTTTGGGCATTCTCGGTGGTAGTGGGGTCAAGTTAACCTTTGTTATTTAAAAGGATTGCCAATCTTTCCATGCTAGTCACGGACCTTAAAATCCCAAACTTGCAACTTGAAGAAATCCATCTCATTTTCTCTCACTAATCTTGTAGAAAAATATATCAATGTAAAGGCCTCGATCATGAAAGGGTACATCAGGAGCAATTCTTTCTTATGTTCCTTCAACCTGACATTTTCCAAGAATTTTCTTATTTGATAATCTATTTCCATAATTACTAACCTATCTCGAACATGCTTGAGTAGGATGTGTAGGGATGAAGT
>JZKD02S1977720.1:0-16402 GCA_000966675.3 Picea glauca | reverse complement strand
ATAAACACAATGCTCACATAAATCCAAATCAATTTGTTTGAGATCTGGCAAGAAATTTATTTTGTGAATTATTTACATCCCCTTCTCACTCATGTGTCCAAGCCTATCATGCCACATTGTTGTATCCACTCCTGTAGAAGCTAAAGAGATAGAAGAGTCAATATTACTAGTACATAAATACAATGTACCTACCTTCTCTCCTTTTGCTATCACCAATGATCCTTTGGTGACCTTCCACACCTTATTTGTAAATATATATATATATATAACCTTCACTTGCCAAATTTCCTGTTTAAATTAGATTTTTCCTTAGATATGGAACATGTCTTACCTCTTTCAACAACCATTGGTTTCCATTCCTTTTCTTTATTTTTACCTTTTCCATTCCAACAATTTTTCATGGTGCATCATCACCCAAATGAACTTGTCCAAAATCACCTTGAACATAATCTAGAAATTTTTTCATATGGCGTGTGGCATGAAATGAAGCCCCTGAATTTACTACCCAAGTCTCAGAAATATTATCTACATAAAGAATCAAACCATCTTGTAACACATCACCTGTTACATTTGCTTCCTAATTTTTCTCATGCTGTCCATCTCTTTATTTATTTGGAGCTCTACAATCTTTCTTCAGATGTCCTTTCTTCCCAAAATTCCAACACTTTATCTTTCCTAGTTTGGATTTGAATCTTCCCTTCCTAGAATTCACTTGGTTCCATGAACCCTTTCCTCTACCCTTTTGTCTTCCCCTGTTCTCCATGTTTAACACATTACTTGATGTCTCACATGTAATTTTCAGTCACATTTCCTCGCTAAGGATAACACCAACAACATCATCAAATTTTAAACTGTTTGAACCAGAGACAGAGTTACTTACAGCCATGACCAAGCCATTCCAAATTTTTGGAAATGAGAACAAGATTAGAAGAGCCCTGACCTCATCATCAAAGTCCACTTTTACAGAACTTAGTTGATTAGTAACCGTATTAAATTCATTTAAATGATCTGCAACAGACCCGCCTTATGACATCTTCATATTAAATAATATATTCATTAGAAATATCTTATTGAATGCCGAGGGTTTTTCTTATGGTTTAGCCAATGCGTCCATCATCTCCTTCATTGTATTTTCTTTCGAAATATTGAAATCCATCGACGCTACTAGGATCAACCATATCGTTCCTAGTGCCTTTCTATCAAGAACCTCCCATTCTTCATCCTTCATGGTCGTTGGCTTCTTTTCTATTCCACCAAATGGTAGGAATAGATCCTTATGATATAAATAATATTCCATCTACATCTTCCATAACTGATAGTTTTGCCCATTAAATTTCTCGACCCTAAAATTTCCATCTTCCACCATTGCTCCCACTCGAACTAGGAACCCTCTTTTCCTGCAAGTTACCTTTCGCTCTGATACTAGTTGTTAGAAAAACAGGATTGCGGAGCAATAAAATAAAATAAATGTGGAAATAAAACACGTAAGATACAAAATACAATAGAGACACATATATACATGGTTCACCCAGTGTGGGCTACATCCACCAGAAAAATTTCCAGGTCCTTCCTTTTTATTATCCAACAAATGAAGGGATACAACCTACAACACACCTTCTATAACTTCCTCTTCTTTCTCTTACACTATCCTCTCTCATAATACAATATTTGCAATGATACATAGCCACAATACAAATCCATCATAAAAGAGGGTTTATGTCCAGGGAAAAATACCCTAACATTACTTCTACCGTTAGATTTGCGACCTTATAATGAATGGTCCATATTTACTATGAAATTACAATATACATTTACAAGAATTTTTTTCCTTCAGGGGCCCACTTGCCCCCGGACCCCCCAATTGGGGGAATGATCCCCCCGAACCCCACAGGTGGGGAAATCCCCCCTTGCACCCCCCCTTCCCGCATGGAGGGGTGTACAATATTCTGGGGTGTATAGTCTTCATGGGGTATAAACACAAATGAAAACAAAGACCTATGAAAGAGGAAGATAATCAGGCTCCACAACCAACATTTCCTCTTTTTGGGTGGGACTCTCTGTCAATACTGGTTACGAAGTCATCCCGTTGGTGCCCCCTATCTCAGTGTAGTTCAAGAGTGACTATGTTTCCTCTTATCTAGAGCCTCCTTTAACTCTTCAAATTCAGTAAGAGTTTCCCCATAAGCATCGCGACATTGTGCATCTTGGAAGCATCGAAGGAGAATGGATACTAAGGGGAGAAATTTAGGACATGGTCAAATCGACCCCAAATTCGAGTGGGCGAAGTGTCAGAAGTTAAAAATCAATTTTGGAGCCATGAGCTCAACGGTTTCCTTTGAGCTTGAAACTTTGTATTGACATCGACTTGTCATCGGGCAACTTCAGGATGAGGTGTTTACACAACGTAATCAAATTGAGGATCTCCAATTTCACCTTGATCAGTGCAAGAAAAACGAGGGGCAACCCTTCACTTCGACCAACAATGGGAATGCGTCAAGAAATTTTTCAGAAGCCTTAATGGGCGCGATTCGTGACCTCAACAAACCTGTTGAAGCAAATTCAGAACATCAAAGAATTCAAGTTATCAAGCAGGAATCAGGTAGCCGAATTACTCTAAAAATGTAATTCTCATGTTTTGTTTATCTATATGTATTAACGATTTTTTTTACCGGGTGTATACCTCTCAGATTAAAAGTAGTTTAAGTTTTTGGATAGTCCTTAAGGACCAAGACATACATTTTGTAAATTTTGGACAAAACTCTAGATATGGAGGTCTTCGAAACCATATGAAGCTTGTTTTTTGTATCTCAATGGTCTTGACCACACCATTTTAATGAAAAAAATTCCCCAATTCTTGTGATTTTTTTTTAACATTTTGTTTATGCGTTATAAACACATTTTCATTAGTCCCTTTGAAGGGAGGGAATATATGATCAATTTGTGATGACCTTCTCTATCAAAATAAATTCCATTAGATATAGATTGTTACATATACCAAAAAACATATAGTCAGATTGTTACATACACCAAAAAACACATCCTATAAGTTCAAATATATAGAACCCTTTTTTATTACAATTGTTTGGATTGAAATATAAATATACATGAAAAACTAAACAAAGGAATCATGTAAATATTCATTGATGACACCATCCACTTGCTCTAATATGGACCAGGTTCCAGAATCCAAATGTAATCCTAATTTTGAGGGCCTATCCATCCACATTCTTTTCTCTATACACATGGTGGAAAGAAAGAGAGTTAAATGTTGTCTATGCAAGTTGGATCTCCTCAAATATTGGTATCAAAGTGTAGTTGTCTAGGGTCATCAATCCATTTATTTAGTTTACAATGACAAGTGAATCACCAAAAAAATTGTAAAGAAAGAGCACCTTTGTCGGTTGTTAGCATTAAAACTAGTTTTAGAGCCATAAGTTATGCGATTATTTGTATCGCCTCCCAAGCTAGCTTTAAACTTGATGAAATGTCGATCTCTGAAATATTAATTCATCTATCCCCATAGCGTGGGGGATCCCCTAGACAAGCTCCACCAATATACCCATGAATCACTTTTATCAACATGTTCAATGACAATTTGCCTCTGCAACTTTTCTTTGATAGTTTGTACAAAATCTTCTAAAATAGATATCATACTCTAAATAGAACATTGGGTAGGGGTTATATGCTTGTCTTCAAAGATATGTGCATTACAAACTAATTAGATAACAATGAAATATTTTTTACTTTCTTCATAGTTGGGTTATCATACCATCACTTCGTCACTTCATATATTGTTAGTTGAATGAAGGATCTGGTTAGACCATCACTTTGG
The DNA here is from genome assembly GCA_000966675.3 of Picea glauca. Classification (NCBI taxonomy): domain Eukaryota; kingdom Viridiplantae; phylum Streptophyta; class Pinopsida; order Pinales; family Pinaceae; genus Picea; species Picea glauca. Next base: position 12,570 of record JZKD02S1977720.1, on the reverse strand, counting down.
TGCTTCATCTATTGAATTGCCTCTCTACACCTCCTTTAAATTTGTGATGGATTCCAATTCTTTCTAGACCTACATTGTATATAAAGATGAAAAAATTAGGTGTGTAACAGGTTCACCACTTTCTTTACATAATATGCACTAGAATAGGCCTTATTGGCCTTTATTTTGTATGATAAATGTTTTCCATTTAGTCTTTGATGTTAATTATGTTTTAAATTGATTGTTTTTTTTTCTCTAAGAAAACATCATTTTAATGAGTCATTGATTTGATATTTGTTTTGTTCTAGAGTTGTTGATGCTTTCTTGTAAGGTTTTGAGATGTATCATTGCCTCCTTTATAGTAAGTATTTTATTTATATATTTTGGGTAAGAAATGATGATACTAAATTCCATGGATGCCATTCTAGCTTTACTCAATAAAATATGGTATGGATTCTTCTCTTTTATTTTGTAAATGATTGTGTCCATGATACATTTATTTATAAATAAATTTTTTATTTTGTTCCAATAAAACATGATATATTACAACCTCAAACTTCAAAATTGTACAAAATTATTATTGGGATGACACGGCTCTTGAAAAATGTTTTATTTTTATCACAATCTCATAATATTACAACCTCAAACTTTAAAATTGTACAAAATTATTGGGATGACAAGGCTCTTGAAAAATATTTTATTTTTATCACAATCTCATAATATTACAACCTCAAACTTCAAAATTGTACAAAATTATTGGGATGACAAGGCTCTTGAAAAATATATTATTTTTATCATAATCTTATAATTCCGCATTCCTGTAATTGTTTTTGAGAGGAAAGAGCTTTTCAATGATTGCAACTTTTTCTACAAATGCTATAATTTCAATTGAACCTATGACGAAAATCTATTTCAAGGCATGCACATGTTTCGATTTGTGGAGGGATTGACGAAGATATTTATTTCTTAGGTAATCATTTCTTTAGTTTTTTACTATTAATATTTCTGTTTTTACCGTGTTGACAATAATGCAATGTTTATGTATGTGGGGATTACAAGGTGACATGGAGCCCATTTCTAACAGTATTCGGGGTAGAACAATTTTTTAATACTGCTCCATTATTTGACAGAATAAATAAACTTTCTTTGCTAGAAAGTTCCCAACTAAATTCAATATGCGAATGTTATGATTTATATTCTGTCACTTGATGTAGTTGTCACGCATGAGTAGCTAAAATTCAATAGATTCATGGGATATAAACACGAATAAGAGGGAATAATTGTATACAATGAACGTGGCATGTGCATGAATTGTAACATGTATGCAATAACCAAGGCACCCAAAAGTCCATTTTATCTTTCCAAAATTTCTAACTCAACAATGTTTCCCTTATATTCATAAGCTTTTCTCCTAATCTAAAATAGAATACCCTAATAACACTTGCATGTTCCAACAACCTCATCAAGTGAATATACTACAATCTTTTGAAATTAGTTCATAAATAGAGTTGAGTGGAGTAGGGAATTTACTGATGTGGAACAACATATTAACTAGGGATATGTCATTGTAATAATACTTTATATCCATTATATAGATAACCATCATAAACTATAGTGACCTTTAGTGACCTTTATCAAGTGCTCCCTCTCTTCAGTGTAAACCTAACCTTGAAGCAACTTTTCTCTCTTAACTCTCATGGTCATGGATTCGAGAAAGAGAAGCCTTCTAACTCCTCCATTTTTGCTGAAGCTATGGCATTCAAAAATCTCGTCACTACAACCCATAAGTAGCCCTTGAATTGAAAGTCAACTCCATTGCGATTTGTAAGAAAATCAGATTCCACTCTAGAGGTGAAACCGTTGACATTGGTTCCTCGTCTCAAAGTGATAGCACTAGCATAAAGAGATTTGATAGGACAGTTCATTAGGCTATGGCCCTTGCCTAGAACTATGGAACTATGGATGCAAAATAATTGGATGATTCTAATAAAAGGTGAATTATCATATTTTTTTGTGGAAGAAGATAATTCACCCTCATGTTTAAACTCAAAGAAAGTAGGGACTTAATATTTAGAAGCGAACTATATTTTATGGGTCTTGTTACCCCCCATGCCTAGGGGTAACTAAAGGAGATCATGTATCAAGGAACACAATGAAGAACATTATCCCGACCATGATGATGATCAACATGTCCATAGATGGAAGCCCAACAACCCCCCTCATTCACCTTTACAGCTACAGGTCAACCAAGTCTCATCACATTCAAGCAACCCAGAGTATGGGAGATGGTAAACTATTGTCACCATGAGGTATGTTAGTCCCTTTTTATGTGAAGTGTTGTGCTTAATTTTTCGGGCATGTGAATGAGGATATTTGGTTGAATTTGGATAATGGATCATTGGTTTGGGAAAATGTGTTAGTTGCCTTATTTCACCCTGGTGGTCAATTTCTGTGCCCTAGTCCCTTGTTGTCACCGCCCAAGGAAAAGGGGTAATATTGGGAGGGCCTCCCAAGGGTAACGTTCCATTCCCTGCCATACTTGACACTTTCCATCCTAGATCCTCTCATAGTGTATTAAAATTAGGCTATGGTCCATTCTCTCATGAGAAGAGGGGCTAAAGGCCTAGAGGTTGTTTCACAACTGTTGCTAAAAGAATAAGAAACTTATGCTAAAGAAATAAAATAATGATAGCAAAGAGGACCAACAAAATCTGGTCCAAACTTTAGCTCTACTCTTTCAGTTCTCACCCCAGTCCAAAAAATGCAATGTTAATGGCTTGAAACCTTAAAAAGGGGACTTGTAAATATATAATGAAGCATGACTTAGAAAAAGGAAATAAGGGGGATTGGAAAAAATAACACGTAAATATGGGGTAACTCAAGAGAAAACACACCCTCCATAAAGGAATTCATAGAGATGGATTTAACACCATAAGCCATGAAATAATCCCCGAAACCATATCACTTTCACAACTTACTCTTGGTGAGATTTTACTTTCCCTTGTCACTCTCGTGACCTATTCCTCTACCTGGGTGATTTTAATTCCTGTCTAGGTGGCACACCTAATAGGATTGGATGAAGGCCCTCCCATACTTAAAATTGGTAACTCACATGGGGTCCTGGCTAGTGTGATGCTTGAAGGGGATACTAGGGTGAATCATTTTACATGGCTTATGTCTTAAGTTGCAACTTACTTTGCATGTTTTAAGGACTAATGTTTCTTATGAACTTTGGCTAACCATGTCTTATATTTTGATTTGTTTTGGATGGCCTTAACATGGTTCTTTGAGGGACTTCCATACATCTACTTCACCTTGGAGGATTCCACATGGCCTTTGGAGGCCCTACCTTAGCCTTTGGAGGCATGACGACACCTTTCCTAGCCTTGACGTCTCACATGTGTGGGATATTATGATTTATTTTTGCACTTTTAGAACTTGTAAAGGTCAAATGAGGTGCCGACCCTACTTGTATTATGTTGTTGAAAAATTATGTGGACAAATGTGTGAGGTTAGCCTCATATAAAAAGGGTTAACCTCACTTTCATTTTATCATCATCACTTCTCACCTTTGTGAGATACATTTATGAAATTTTCTCCCTCTAAGGGTTACTAGCTCTTCTTTTCTCATGCGCTATGCTTGGAAGGTCTCTTATGGATGGTCTTTGATGATTTTGGATGAAATTTTCAATAATTAATGGTTTATCTCATGGTTTCTTGGATAAAGTAAGTGAGTTTCTGCAATTTATTCTTATGTTGTTGATGTTTAATGGTGATTTTTCTATTTTATTCAAGATGTTTGGTTTGTTGAAACCCTAAGAGAGGAGCATACGTGCTTCTTCTTCTCACAAGGTGATTTTTGCTCAAAATTTGTGAGGTATCCTTGCTAGGGTTAGAACCCTAAATCCCTAAAATGATATAACTTTAGGATTTTAGCCTTAGGTAATTGATATTGACCTAGTTGAAGCTACAATAAGGGAGAAATGGTTTTTAGGGCCCAAATGTGTTTGCACCCTAGAAGTCCTTCTCCTCAAGATTCAAAGCCTAAGGAACAAATGTGCTTGCACCTTAGGGTTTGAATCCTACCGCTTGGTTTCAAGTAGGAAATCACTCAAGCTTAGTTTCATTTACAAGACTCCATACCCTAAAAGGAATTGATCTAAGAAGCTATTCTCTTGGTGAATTGATTGATAAACACTATCTTTTAAAACTCTCAAGCTCTCTACTAATTCTAATAACATTGATATTGACAAACTCACTATCTTCCTTGCTGTTGTTATAAAAGTTTTCTACAACCATCTGATAACACTTTAATTTTTTGCATACACTTATGAAAAGGTGGCCTAACTCATTCAGAAATAAAATCTAACAATTGAATAATGTTCTAGTGGACGTATGCTAATTTTTCATGGTCAATTGTTTCATTTTTTAGTATTTATAGTTGTTGTTACAAATCATTTATTGTTGTCATATGATTGTTTACTGCTGCAAATTTGTATCATCTATTGCAACTTATCTTGTCTAGTGTCATAAGAGGTTATTCTTGCATAATTTAGCTTGGATATTGTTACATATATGCTGCAAAGTGTTCTTGTTCCAGGAAGGTACTCAAACAACTTCATACCTCTTCTACTTCCTTGACCTAGATCATTTATCCAGTGATCAAGATAGGGGGCGGTAGGATTGGCTAATATACTTTCTATTTGATCCCTTGAGGTCACCAAGGAAGACTCCCTTGTGGTGGACCTCTTCCATCACTAAAAATAGGGAAGTTCTTACTAAGGTGTCAGTGGTAGTTTCTTCCATAGTTACGCAAGATTTGGGAGTCTTTTGTTGATATTTGCATAAGTACAAATCCCACAATAACATTTTGGCATCGTTTCCGGGGAGGATTGAGTCATTCACCTCAACGACATATTTTTGGTAAACTTTCTCTTGAAGCCCTTATATTACAAATTTACCTGGCGAATCCATTGAGGCTAGTTCCCTCACCTTCCTTTGATGATCCAAGAGGGATCATCTGGCGAGTCCACTGATATATTTCAAGGCGTCATCCTACTCTCAACATTGTGATATTGTGTATTCTCAAGTGATGGAATCATATCACCTTGGGATCAAATGTATCATACTATTGATTTTGAAAGTTTTTGGGGATACCCAAATGATTTTGAAATAAGATGGTTGGAGAACTCTCCAGAATTCAGAGGCTTGCCAGTTACTCACATTATAGAGTTCTTGAAGTACATATATGAGATAAGATCAGGAGATGAGGATGTACTAGTAAATTTTTTTATACTTTCCTTTCCATTTGGAATACAAGACTAGATCAAGAGTTGTTGGAAACCAAAAGGTATATCATTTTTCACAGATCTCATTAGTAGGTTTCTTGAGTTTTATAAGCCACAATGATAGACATATGAATAACTTCTTCTAGAGCTCACCACATGCCTTAAAAAGGAAGGTTTTTTCTTAGACCTTATTATAAGATACCTTATGGAAGTGCACCATGCCCAAGAGAAAGAATCTATTGAAATTGAAGAATTTATTAACTAAGAACCTCCATATCTTTAGCATGCCTTGGATGAGAGCCTTGAAGATCACACATCTCCAAGGAAATAACCTAAGGAAGAAGTCCATGAAGAGGGCTACCAACCCTTCAAAGAGGAGAAATAATCACTGCATGATTCCATTTAATATAATGATTTTATTGAAGAATGAGAACCTAAAGGGGTGAATCATGAGGAAGATCACTGAATAAATGAAGTAGAGCATGAGTTTCCTTGTGAATATGATGAAGAAGAACATTTTGATGAAACACACCATGATGAAATATTAATCCATGAAAAGGCTCCTCATGAAGACGAAGCGTCGTTATTTTCTCCTTTATTTGATGAATTCATCCAAGATTCCATTCCTCCTTCACGTAAAGAAGAGAACGTGATGAGTTATGATCCTTTCCAAGTTTTTGATGTTGCTTTGTTCCATGATTCGGAAAGTAAAGAAGTGCTCTAGGAACCCTTGGATTCATTAGACTCTTCATGTTATAATAAAGGTAATGACATGATTGAGAATATTGATGAGTTTGTACATGTTAGGAGACGTAAGTGGGATGTGATTTGTTTTGGTCTTGATGGAGATCCCATTGATGACATTGATGACATTGAATGTCATTTTCAATTGTTCCCCTTAGAAAAACCATGTGTGATTTCTAAAGACTCATATATGTGGAAACATGGAGATGACATGGTTACAAATTTATTCCAACAACCCAGGGATGATTTATTGCAACACTCTCATGATGATTTCCAGTCATACCTTGGAAGTGGAAATATATATCCTTTTGATCACTTGGATTTATTCTATGAAGAATATTTTCAACCACATGTACGCTCTAACCTTGATGAAGGTGAGGTCATGATTTTCCCGGAGCATGATTTTTGTGATGATATTTTATATCCTTCTTCTTTTCCTTCATATCGCTATGCCACTGAGGATGTAGAAGGGGAACATATTCCTTGCCCCAAGTTGTCTTCGTGGAAAAAATTTTCCTTAGAATTCAAGTGTAGGTTGGATGCTTTAAGAAGAAATTTGACATCCCATTTTTTCATCCTCCCCTTGAGTAATTATCAGTCATCCTCCAAATTCGTGTTCATCCCTTTTCAAGCCTTGGGGAGACTTTATGAGCTCTAGGGTAGTCAATCTCCATGGTCTTTGAGTCATCCTTACGATTTTTCATTTTCTCACAACCCTATTCAGAGGAGGATTGAGCATTCTTGTGGGGATGTGAATTGGCATAAATTTGTCCCTCCCTCCCACCTCCATGAGTTAGATTTTATGATTCGATATGATATAATGAATTCTCTAACTCATGATATTTTGGTGCTTGAATTATACTTGTTTTGGTTTATGATGAAGCACATGGGTAGACATTTTGATACAATGCTAGAATGGTTTCACTCGTCGTATGATTATACCTATCCTTTCAACTAACATTGATTACTGTAGGTTAGGTAGGGAATTTGCATCATGCATTCATGCTAGTGTAGTGTTGTATCTTTTTATATTGCATTCTCATTTGCATATAGTGAATACATGTTAGAAAATTGCACTTAGTCATTGTATAATATTTCTTTATCATTTTGTAGTTAAGAAATTTTTTCTTTTCAACATGGTTTTGGATTTATCACTCACAACGGGATGGATCACATCCACCGACATATACTTCTAAAGGATGTTGGAATTTGAAGTGGGTGTAGGATTGCAGGTCTTGGAAAACTAGAGATGTTTAGGTTCTCATATGTTCTACGATGAGAACATGTCCCCATGTTGGAGCCAGATGTTACCCCCCATGCCTAGGGGTAACTAAAAGAGATAATGTCTCGAGGCTTGCAATGAAGAACATGATCCCGACCATGATGATTTTCAACATGTATAGAGATGGCAGCTCAACAACACCCCTCATTCACCATTATAGCTACAGATCAACCAAGTACACTTCACATTGAAAGAAACCCATAGTACGGGATATGATAAGCTATTGTCACCATGAGGTATGTTAGTCCTTATTTTATGCGAAGTGTTGTGCTTAATTTGTTGGGCATGTAAATGAGGATCTTTGGTTGAATTTGGATAATGGATCATTGTTTTGGGAAATTGTGTTAGTTGCCTTGTTTCACCTTTGTGGTCATCTTTTGTTCCCTAGTACTATGTTGTTACTGTTATCCCCCATTTATAGGGATAACTAAGGATATAATGTCTCGAGGCCCTCAGGTTGCAGACATGGAATGTCCAGGGATAGATCGACTTGTGATGTCCACTTACATAGGTGGAGACCCACTTAACCACCACACTTCTTTGGTTCATCGTGATGGAATTCACCACATCAACCTATTTTCGGAAGACAATGGGTCTTTCTCAATGAGGTACAAGTCAGGTGTTGTAGTAAGTGTCACTTTAATACTTGAGGCATTTGAGTATGTTTCATTTAGAGCTTCTTTTGATTATAGAACATCTTCTTTGAAACATGCTCTTTTCTCTGTTTCACCTTGGTGGTTGACATTGTTCCCTAGTAAGTGGTCACCCTTGGGGAAATGTTTGCTACTGGGTGGTCTCATTGATGAGTCATTGTACCATTCCCGATCATACTTATCATTTTTCACGCTTCATCCTTTTCGTCTCCTTATCTTTTGGGATTTTCGGGTGTATTGACCCAAGAAGGGATTGTACCTCATTTCATGGGAAGAAGGGGCTAAAGGCCCATAGGGAATGTAGCTGGCAAAAGATAAAATCCAAAATTTTATCCTTCTAGATGCTCGCCCAAAGAAGTCTTGATAAGAATGAAACATTTCTCTTAAAATAATTGAATACCTGCAAACACAATTTCACATTATATAGATGTCCCGCTTGTTGAGGTGTGTACACACATGCAGTGTCCCTTTATTTCCATGCATATGGCACTATGTGTACCGCTAGCTTCAAGTGACATTGTGGTACTCCTTTCAAGTTTTAAGTTACCCAATTGTTGTACACAATTGTTCTAGACTTTAATTAATTAATGGAAAATAAATGGGTTTTGAAAAAGGTTGCATTGAAAACGAAGGTGCAACACACCCTCTACAAAGGCACCCATAAATGAGACAATACAGAACCTTGTATTCCATGAACCCCATGCCCAAAAGTCTTACCCCCATCCATTCCATATTCTTTACATGACTTAGAGAGGGTCCACCTAGGAAAAACTCCTTGACTTGAGGAAATACTCCCCCAATAGGTCACCTTGACGACCCTCCCGTACCTAAACTTGGCAAGTTGCATAGGGCCTTTGAGCACCTGTTTAATTCGAGAAGTTATTTTTGATGAACATGTTTAGGTGGATCTTGTATTAAATGTGATTTTACTTTCCATGATACATTTGACTTGAGACCCTTGGAGGGTGCACTCATTTGTCTTTGTAGGACCTTGCTTGGTGGACGATTTGGAGGGACAAGCCTAGCTTGGGACTTCATTGGTGCAGGAAGCCCGTTGGTCGGATTCCATGATTCACACACTGGGAGCTGACAGATGATGGACGTTTCCTTTGGAGGAAAAAGAGGATACCTTGGAGGTTGAAATCTACCTCTTTCTATCCCAACGACTTGCCTTTGGAGGCCTTACACCACACTTCTTGGGCTTGATGTCTTGACTAGAGATATGGTTTGATGGTGGTGGTGATGACTTATTGGAGGATGGACATGTTTTGATGGAGTGAAGCCCCTGCACCATGGAGATATGGCCTTTGGAGGCCCAACGACTTCCTCTCCAAGCTCAACGACTTGCCAAAAGTGCCAAAACGTCACCCAATTAGTGCTTGACGTCACATTTAGGGTTTTCTTTTGTGTAAAAATCAAATTAAATTTGTAAAGGGGAAAAAATAAGGGGGTTGGCCCCCTTGATTTGTGGTTTACCCTAATATTATGTGCACACACATATTATTGAGGTCTTGTATAATTAAAGACCATTTCATTTCATTTTAATCATAACTCACTCTCTCTTGAGTGAGAGACTTGGCTGAAATTTTCACCCCTCTTGGGAAAATCACATCTCTCTCTCTCTCTTGTGCAATTTTTGGATGCTTAACACTTGTCTTTGGAGCTAAAGTGGTGCACTATCTCTTGGATTCTTGTATTTTTCTATGGTGATGGAAGGTTCTTGGTAGATAAGGGTTTATCTTGTTATTTTCTTGGAATAAGTAAGGAATTTCTGCATATTGTTGGTGTTTCATTCTTATTTCATGGTTATTCTTTCTTAGACCCTTGGAGGAGTATAAGGGCATACAACCTCCACCAAGTATATCATTATTGTTAAGTGGATAAGCTATTGCAAAGGTTTCTAGGAGGAGTAAAAGGGCTTACACCCTCCTAGATTTACCTTGTTAGATTTACTTGCTCTAGGGAGTAAAAGGATTACACCCTTAGAGAAGTAGTAGAACTAACCTTACATGAGAAGAATCCATAATCCATTGACAAGTAACTAATCTAAATTTGCATTGGAGAAATAAAATCATTGCATTGGTATATGTGATTTTGAGAGATATTGTATTTGTTCAAGTTGGAATATTTTCTAAGTGTTATAAGCTTTCTTATTCCCTAAGGGCGTTTTGTTTTAGCAAAGGGTTTTATTTTTGTAATAAATTTAATTCTACAACCATTAGGGATGCAACAAACTTCACTTTCTTTCATCATTTACTCACTTTTCCACTGTTGAAATTTACTTGTAAACCTAGATTATTGTTCTATTGCTTATTAGCTATCTTTTTTATAGTTTACTTGTTGATTTTTATGGTTGGAACTTGTTGTTGTAGAAATTTTTTGATACAGACATAAGGCTGCCCTAATACTTTGATGATAAATTTATTTAGCAGCCCTATTTTACTGTCAAAGTTTGTGCTTAAGTATTAGAAAATTATCTACTTGTTTAGTGCTTCATTCTCCAATAAATATTTGATAATTTTGACGATTAATTTTGCAGTAACTAGCTCTTATAATTTCTGATATATATATTCTTGTTTATTGCTGTAATATAGGACATAAATATTCACTTGCTTGTCCCTTTTATTTTTGGGCTTGTATCTCGATCTTTTGTCTTGTTATGGGTAGGTACAATTATATTTTTCAAGTACACTATAATTCGATAGCCTACCCTTATTAACAAGACTCTTATCCAAACCCTTTTCCAATTTCTAACTTGACCTATAGGGGTTTCACCTTCAATCACTCCACTTTCCATCTCATTTCCCCCTAGGGTCACCAGGATTCCCCCATTGTGGTGATTTTAATCATCACTAAAGCGAGGGGAGTGTCTACCTAAGGTGATAGGGGTAGATACTCCCATGGTTGTCTCATGTGTGTGGATTGAGTCAGGATTTTCCCAACCTATAATCTGCGTGATAACATTTTGGCATCATTGTCGGGGAGGATTTTTAATCTTCTTTCAATCCCTAACGAAATTTTGGCAAGATTTTCCCAAATCTTTTACCCCTATATTTCCTAGCGACTCCACTTGAGGGAAGTTCCTTTTCCCTTTCCCTCCTTTGATAAACACTAAGTTCATCTGAATAATCCATCGAAATAACACCCTGGATAATGGAACCATGGCATCACAAGATTTACCATGGGTGTTCCATAAGGTATACCCTTCTATTGATGTTCAAAACATTCTTGGATATCCAAATTATTTCTCTATAGAATGGAGAGAAAGTTGCCCCAAATTCATTGGTGACCCAACTCTAGCAGTCACCCATGTTGTGAATTATATGAGGTATGCCTCAAGGGTAAATGTATTCCATGAATATGTACTAATGAAAATTTGTGTATCTTCTCTGGAATCAAGTCAAAGGAAGTGGCTTGCACACTCATGCGATCTTAAAAGTATCCAGTCTTCTACAAAGCTAGTTGAATAATTTCTCAAGCATTATGGGGAAGCTACTTGGGATTTGGAATATAATTTCCAAGAGCTCCAAGACACTCTTTACAAAGAGGCTTTTCTGGTGGATGACGAGACGACATTTGAAGAATGCAAAACTGAAAACAAATATCATCCACCCCTTACAAAATAAGCACTTGAAGAACAAATTCAGGAAGAAAGTTGCCAAGAATATCTTGATGATGAAGACCCAGATGAGACATCGATGATGAAGACCCAGATGAAGGTGAAGTTGTCCAACATTACCTTCCTCCTACACATGAAGATGAAGATATGATTCGCCTCAGTGATGCATATGATTTTGTGGAGGACATATCTAACATAGTTAATCAACATATTGATGAATTCATACATGTTGTGAGACGTAGATGGGATGTGGGATATTTCATTTTTTATAGAGGTCCCATTTATGATGTTGAATATGGATCTCAAGCAAAAGGGGTTGAGTTATCATTTTCAGAGGACTGGTCTTCATGCATATATGATTAAGATATTCATAAACCTAATGATGATATGGTCACATATTTATTTGAGGATGACTTGTCACAATATACTCAAGATAAATCATCCCTTGGGAATTGTGATTCGTGTCCTTTTGGAAATACATATTTTCTCTATGAATATTTCCAATCACCTTCATGCTCAAATTATGATGAATAAAAATTTGTGGCCATCTTGGAGCAATCAAAGACTGAGAAACAATATTTTCATCCCGAGGATTTTTACAAGGATTTGTAGGTGATGAAGCAACATGTTTTGGGTTTCGGGAAGGAATTTTTCTTTAGACTCGAGTCTGTCCCTTATCTTATCTCTCCTTCTCGAGGAAATCACAGGACCCTTTTGGGATCTCTCATATCTCCTTAGTATTCAGGAAGCAATGGTCATGCTTACGAGGAAGAAGATGAACCATCATCTATGCACGACAATCCTATTTAGAGATGGATCGATCGAGCCTATGGTTGTTCTTTCCAACACGATTTCCTTCCTCCCACCCATATTTATGAGTTTCATTTAATTTCATGATTATATGTTTATTTGAGCTCATGATTATTATTTGATTGACTTATATTTGTTGTATTACATAATTAAGCATAGGGGGAGATACCTTGATGGAATGATTATTTGGTTGCA
>JZKD02S1977709.1:0-10273 GCA_000966675.3 Picea glauca | reverse complement strand
TGGGTAATTTTTGGTTTAAATAAGGGTTGTAAATAAAGGGTAGTTGAATGTACAAGGATCGGGTTGTGTTTTCCAGGGTTGTAGGTGGGTAAGCCCTAGGTTTCAGATTTGAAACCACACTGTGATATCATTTGTAAGGCCTTCATTTTAGGGCCTAAATAAAATAATAAATAATTCCTTATCTCCCACTAAAATAATTGCAATAATGTTTAGAATTTTCTTCATGATTTTCTTTATACTAGGAATAAACTGGTAAATAGACATAATAAAAATTTAGATAGCATAATAATACTAACAACATACTAACAACAAAAACTTAGTAAAATACATATCTTGACTTGGAGGTTGGTTGATTACGTCCATTTTCTATTTGTTGATGATCTTTTCTAAACTTCCCAAACTAAATAGTGACCTTCCATCTAACTAGGAACAACCTCTCTGACTCCCTAGCTCCAAGAATCCTTGCGGTTTCCTGGCCTTTGAACCCAAAGTTCCCAGCAACATCAATGCCCCTATGAGAGTTCCCCAAAACAATATGTTCTTCCAATTTTCTCTCCTCTTTCAGAATTTTATCCTCCTTCCCCCAATTTCCCCCAAAACAAAGACCCCTCTCCAAGTCCCCCCTTGCTTATCATCCTCTTTTCAATCCCTCCCCCTCATTCAATTCCCCAACTACCTTATCCCTTCATTAATTACTTCACCTACTTTTTTAATAATAAAAGACTCAATGAATTTAATTTAATTTAACAACTATGATAAATAAATTATTAATTTAGGTTGTTACAATGTGGAATTCGTCATTAATACCTCTTAAGACTTAGGAGATTCACTTTATTAAAGTAATTATTAAAGTGAATATTTTTTTGGGAAGAAAGACACTCTACAACCCAATATGAGGGAGATGTTGAGGTTTAAAATGGTATGCTTTATGTTAGAATTAGAATCAGAATTATAATAATAAAGTTGGCTCAATAATTACACCGAAAGGCGTACACCTATTGACAATAATAGGGGTTTAGTGCTTAATAAGTTTTCTATGGACATGATTAAATATGGCTGGAATATTCTTAGTCGTCACACAAAATAAATGGTTGTGATTTCAATCATTAACTTTCTAGCTATTATAAAGACATCCGTTTATGTGCTTACTTTTTTACATTTACCTAATCATATTTAAAAATTAGTTTGATAGCTCACTAATTGCCACGTATAAAGGAAGTGCAATGTTTATTTGTTAATCAATAATAAAATTTAATATAATCTTTTAAGGATTTGTTTCATCTAAACAGCCTTTCGACTTTCACCAACAGCTATTTAGTTGTTGTGCTAGTAATAATAATATAATTACAAAAATAAAGTTTTCTTAATATATGGAAGTTGTAATATAGAGAGGTCATCATAATTATTTTAGTTAGTTATTAATTACTCCTACAATATAGTTAAAAAAATGAAATATTTTAATATATTTTTATAATATTAATATATTATAAAATATATAAAAATATATATTTTGGTTTGAATTTGTTATATTTTGAATTTTTTTTATCTTCAATTAATAGATCACATAGAAGTGGTGGGTCTAATGGTTAACAATGTGTGTTTCCTCATTGAAGGCCACAGGTTGAGGGGGGTAAGTTATGCATACTTGGGTAGACATTAGCAATCAAATTTGTGTGCGGAAGGGGTCTAGTGTCCCACAAACATTAGATTATTATTTTATTATTATAAAATATATTAATATTTTTATAATATTAATATTTTTAATACTTTAATATTAATGTATTAAATGAGTGTAGATCCATCTTAACATTGAATTTATGGGCGATAGGGATATGGGGTTAAGATGGATCTATGTTAGTTATAATTAATTGATATTAATTTATTTAAATGACTATGTTTTTTGCATTGGTGAGTAAAACAAAATCCTAGCCATTGATCTAAAGTATTGGTGACATCTAATATCAACCATTAATCACATTGGAGATCTAGGGTTTTAGATTTAAGGTAAACTCAATAGTATAAAAGACCTATAAAGTAAGGGGAGAAAGAGGTGAGAGGAGAAGCATAGTGAGATAGTGAGATATCATTGTATTGTACCCAAGGAAAAAGGAAGCAAGGGGCAGTGAAGGAAGAAACTAGTAATATCCAAGGATTAAAGGACAAATGTCAATATGTGATAGACTATTCAGACCAGATTTATAATAAAATCATAGAGGTACTAGTTTTCTCTAAAGGGTTTTTAACTGAGTTTTTATCCACAAAATGTGTATGCAAAATTCTGGTTTATTGGTTTATTGTTATTGTTTGTGTTGATTTATTTATTTAGATAATTAAAATTGGGTGGTGTTTTTTATTAAGTCAATTTGAATTAATAAATTTATTACAACAAAGTATTTGCTATGAAAAAAAAAATTCCAAATGCCTAGTTTTAGTGTGAAAATTTAAGTGTTAGGGTGTGAAAATTTAACAGTAAAATTTAAGAGCGAGTAAATTTCATTTCATCTGGTTCAAATCAAATATACCATAAAACACCTTACCATCAAGTCCTAACCGTCAATTCTAGAACCTTACCATCAATTCGAGGAATTAAACTATATTTTCAGATTAACATTTGAATAGATGTGCTCCACTGAGAAATTATATAGTTTCGTTAAATTGTCCAATTTTATGCCAAATTAACTACTCAATTACCATTGACCAATGTATTAAAGGAAGTGTAGACTTCGTTCCATGAGATTGTTTGGTATCGTTTCAAACAATCTCACGGAATTTTACAGGGCTCTACGGGAACTGCTTATCTGATTTCTGTGGAATTGTGGCTGGAAGGAGGAAATCGGCAACGACTTGCAGAATGTAGAGGAGCAACCATTCGACATTCCCATGATCAAATTCTATCTTCAGTTACTTTATCAGAATCCGAGGACCATCCACATGCCGAAGGATGTGGTTGAAACCCTTTTTTTACTTGGCAAAATCAGCAGAAATACTAAATTATGAAACCCATGGTGAATTAGGGTTTTTCAACATGAAAAGTAGATGGAGCTAAAGCATGGAAAGAAGATCAAATTAGCTTGGCAATAGTAATATCTATTTAAGGCTTTTTATTGCATGCAAGGATTGGACAAGAAAAGTCAGATTAGGCTTTAGGCTCTATAGAATTAGCATTTTGTTTGACAAATTACACCTCAATTTAGGATTTTTTTTAGCTTGGTAAGATCAGCAATTCAAATTACAGGTAGGAATTGGTATGATGGTAAGGTGGTTTGGAGTATTTAAAAGTTATCTTCAGACCTCCTGAAGTTATCCTCCGCACCTACCCAATTCTGACTTTATTATCATTATCAATACTTCGGAAAACCCATTTTCCAACTAACAGAGAGGCATCCATGATGGATTTCCATAAAGTCGAACGAACAGAGAGGCATCCATGATGGATTTTCATAAATTCAAATGGTTGGAGACTGATTTCCTGGGATTACGAAAGAATCTTCCATAGAAAGTCCGCTCAGATACTCAGAATGCATAGCTCTGCCCCCAAGAAAAAAATTCAGCAAAAGCCTCCCTAACCTTTTACCTGCCAATGCTCTTTTAAAAAGATTTAAATTTTGTATGCCCTAGCCCATGCATTTAGATTGAGCCAATCACATCCATTTAACTAAACGAATACATTCTTTCTCATGATTTCCCTTCCACATAAATATATACTACATATTATATCCACGCTCAAACATTTCATATATATATAAATATATAAACATATATATATATATATATATATATATATATATAAACATCCATTCCTAGTATGCATGCTATTGCATCTTTATTCTCACTTCTTGTGCTATATATGGGTTCCCTGTAGATTCTGACAACCTATTTTCTATCCCTTTGGTTCTTTGTGAATTTCATTTCCTTGGTTAAGTTCCATTTGGTAATTTACATTTCCAGCCGATATATTTTAAGAGTGCTGCCACCTCATATCTTGGCTTCCTTTATATAGACAAGTTTATCTCAGCTTTATTTTGGTTGAATTTTTTAGTATTTGTATTGTTGTAACAAAGTTCCATTAGACAAGTCTATCTCAACTTTATTTTGGTTGAACTTTTTAGTATTTGTATTGTTGTAACAAAGTTCCATTTGGTAATTTACATTTCCAGCCAATATATTCTAAGAGTGCTGCCACCTCATATCTTGGCTTCCTTTATATAGACAAGTCTATCTCAACTTTATTTTGGTTGAACTTTTTAGTATTTATATTGTTGTAACATGCATTGGTCCAACTGAATAGTTACATGGTTGTCAAAGCAATCATTCTCTTCTTCTATTACCAAAGTAGCCTTTAAATAAACTTTATTTTAATTGGTATTTCTTATCAGGAAATGCTACTTTTATGTTATTTTTTCCAACATATTTTTCTATCTTTGGATATCCTACTAATCAATGTCATATTTTTTTCTATTTCAAATGCATCAACATATTTTATCCCTTCTAACTTGTTTGCAAACAATTTTTAACAAAGAAATGTTTTCTACTCTACTTGTATCTTTCTTGACATGTCATCCCATTCTTCATTAGGAATGCACTAAGCATTGTGTACATATATCACCAATCCCCACTTTTTATTGTCGTCATTACATCAGAGTTGCAATATACTACAATTATCTTGGCATCCGTCGTGTGGTATCGTTTTCAACTATCTCAAGCTATTGATGATTTTTTATTATTTCTAGATTCCACTTCAATTTATGGAATACCTCTTATTGAATTATGATTACATCCATATAGAAAAAATTTCCACATAAAGCAATCATTTAAGTATCTAGTGGCACTCTTTAGAGTGCATGAGCCTTCATTATTTCACCCACTAAATTTTTTAAACTTGTAGTATACTTCCATTTTGCACTATGATAACAAAATTCGACTTACTTGTAAAATAACTAGGGTTTCCTAGGATGGTACAAGGGAATTAGGTCAACCTAAAACAATTGAATTTTGGAGTACCAAACGGTTTTTCTACCGACAATAGGGCACATTTATAAATATCTAGCATATGAATAGAATAAATATTGAATCTAGTTTTGTACTAGAGAAGTGCTAGTAGTAAAAGGGTCCCCAAAACCAGTAGTAAACAATATCAAAACCAACAGTAAAACATGTCCAAAATCAACAATAAGTATAGTTCCCCATAATTTTATATTTATCTTGATATTAAACCAACAATAAAACCCTCTAAATATTGTTGTCACAACATAGGAGTCTAGTAATTAACAATTACCATAGACTAAACCCAACAAATAACATTCACTATTCCAAAATACAATAGTAGCCTTTTAATGGATGTTGTTACAAAGACAAAATACCTATTTATAAGAGATATTAGACCTTTTTTGTTGCTACAAAAACACCTAACCAGCTAAGAAGCATGAGCCTTGGATGAGAGTGATGGGTTGTTGATCCTTTAATGGTTTGGTCCTCCACCAACCTCTTGACTTCTTTCTTCGAGGTATACAATTCGTCCACCAAGAATCCTCCTAGACAGTCTAACCAAATCTTGGCCTCAAATGGAGGTCATTTCGCCTCCCACCAAGTGCCCTAGCTTACTAAACTCGGCTTGATCCCTCCTTGTAGCCTTGAAGCTACCTCCTTTTCCAGTCATAGTATTCTCAACCTATACCAAGGAGAATGGTACTCCACCCATCATACTCCTTGGCTCAAGATAACTCTAATGTGACGCCTTCTCCAAGAGAATTGTGCCAATAGGCAGGGTTCAACCTTCTTCTAGGCCACCTAGTATAGGTGTGGTCTTCTTTACAAGGGATATAACATCACTTAAATAGGTCGTTGTTGCCCTAGTTTCCCTTGGCCTCCACCAAGGTACCTTCCCTAATCTTCCACAAATAACAACAACAACTCGACCTCTCTTGAAGATGGCTTTGGTCCTCTAGTGAAACCATTGAACCCTCAATGCAGCTCTAGATCACCAACAGTTAAGCATTTGAGGTAACAGTAAATAGGGGTTAATATGGTATGAGAACTATCGAAACTCAACATAAATAAGTTTTTACCAACCTTGTAAATGAGTGAGGAAACCACCTCCAAAAGAAGAAGAGGGAAATGAAAAACAATCCATGTGTGTGTTCAAACGAGCCTCCTTCCCCTTATATAGATCTTGTATTTTTCTTTCTTCCTTGTTTTTGTATGACTTATCCCTCAAGGTAGGGTCTTTTTCCATTTGTTTTTCCCAATGGTGGTTTACCCCTTAGATTGGGCGTATTTTACCCTTACTTATCCCAATTGACACCTTTTGAATCAATCATTTCCCTCCTTTCACCCATTAAATCCACATGGCTCCCCTTTAGTTGGGGACTATGGCCTATAGGGATCCACCTAAACCACTACATCC
Source organism: Picea glauca (assembly GCA_000966675.3). Taxonomy (NCBI): domain Eukaryota; kingdom Viridiplantae; phylum Streptophyta; class Pinopsida; order Pinales; family Pinaceae; genus Picea; species Picea glauca. The sequence continues at coordinate 3,870 of JZKD02S1977709.1, read as the reverse complement.
CTCCTACAGTGGGGTCAAAGGAGAGGGGACATGACAGTCCTCACTTCCTGAGATTGCTTGTCCTCAAGCAACCACAAACCAAGATGTTGAAAAATATCATCATTCTCCCACATGGAATTCTCTACTACCCCATCTCTCCACCTGAAATGGTAATCCCTATCACTCTTCTCCTTAGTCCCCTCTCTCGGGAATTCATAATCTCCTCAAGAGTCAACAACATTCTTCCCCTCTCATCTAGTGGTGGTAATTCAATGGAAATAGTGACCTAAGGTCCCCATGCCCTCTGGAGGCATGATACATGGTAAATACTATGACCCTCGCTACTTGTGGTAAACACCATCTCATAGAATACCTCTCCATCTCTCTCATTCACTCTGAAGTGACCAAATAGGAATGGCATCATCCTCTCAGCACCATGTCTCCTCCATGGAGGTGGTCTACATGACTGCACTGTCAAGTACACCACATCTTTGATCTCAAATCTATATTCCACTTTTTTCCTATCTACACACATGCTATGCCAACCTTGGATCGTCTGTAAGATATCATGAGTAGTATCATTGCAATTCTTTCCCAAATTTAACCACTCAATCCATGAAATCACGTAGTCATTCAAATACCTCTTAGTTCATCGGTCCACTACCATAGCCTGACCAATTGTATGAAGTTAATCACTAATGTTTGGATTCGATCTTGTGCACGTTGATGTGATGAACAATTGAACATTTAGTTCACCTCTAGATCACCATTGGTTATGTCTTTGAGGTAAGAGTAAAAAATGGTTGTATCATGGATTCCAAATCTAAGGGAGTCTATGTCGTAAGTGGTGAAGAGCGTACAAAGATTACATGATAATTTAGTTCCTCAACCTCTCTTTCCTTGTCCTCAACAAATTTGAGAGCAAGGTCCCTATCCATAAAAAACTACAAGTAGTTTGAATTCAGCTACTCTAGCACTTCTTTGTCAATGCACAACTGATAACTAGAGACTCCACCTGACACTCCACTATGTATCTCCTCTAACTAAGATTTCCACATAATATCCTCACTAAATATATGAGCTCCATCGGTCCTATTCAACACTTGTGTGATTTTATACTCAATCACCAACAAACGACCCCCCATGTCACACAGTGCCAAGAGTCTTTGTCCACCCATATATAAATTATAATATTTTTCATTTATGAGAGTGCTCCCCTCATCATCATCACTAGACAAACTAGGTGATACCATGTTATGATGGGACTCATGCGTGATATCATGCTCCAAACATGGATCCTGTGAAGAAGGATCCATGTCCCTTGGAAATATATCAAACACCCCTCCTCCATCATATGTGGGTATTGTCATTCCCTCATAATCATCATGGGTGTCATAGGTGGGATTGGAAGTTGAATTCTCTTCATAGTTGGGTTGCATCACACCCTCATCATCGATAGAATTCTCAACGTATGTGCCATCAACCTATCTGTCATAGGTGTTGGTGTCATGGACTTCATAGGACAATGCTAATGGTACAAAAGGTTCCTATGTGTCATCATCCCCATAGTCATAATAATTGGGACAAGTCATTCCCCCTCATCATTAGTACAAAACCCTGCAAACATGCTAGTCTCAATAGTCTCATCTTAGACCATTGCTTAGTCCTCCTCATCATGGTTGCATGCATGATCCTACACATGGGAATGTGCATGTGCCACCAATGGATCCCTCTACTCTTCTTCCATATCTCCCTTCAATATTTGTCTTGCTCGATTGAAGGAAACCTAATCTAGGGATTCATGACAGCTTCTATACTTGATGGTTGAATAGTCTCGAAAATACTTAGCTGCACAAAACTCTTTACCTATTGCCAGATACTCTTGATAGTAATGATTGTACTTGACTACCACTAGTTCCCACTTTATTTTAGCTAAGAGGTCCTTCTTGGTCTTCATCTTTCCAACCTCAATATGTTTTACTTGACCTCAGTTGACAATTGCAAATTTCTCTTCCATTGAATACCCCTAATTTTGGAAAAATCAACAGCTCTGATACCACTGTAAAATACCTAGGGTTTCCTAGGTTGTTACAAGGGAATTAGGTCAACTTGAAACAATTAAATTGTGCAGTACCATACGGTTTTTCTACCAGCAACATGGCACATTTATAAATATCCAACACCTGAATATAATTAATAGCGAATGAGTTTTTGTTGCATAGAAGTACTAACAGTAAACAATGCCCCAAAACCAACAATACACAATATCAAAGCCAACAGTAAAACATGTCCAAAATCAACAGTAAGTCTAGTTGTCTAGAATTCTATGTTTAGCTTGTTATTTAACCACCGGTACAGCCATCTAAAGGCTATTGTCAGAACAGAAGATTAAAATAACCAACAGTTAAAGTAGAATAAACCCTTAAAAAAAAAATTCACCGTTCCCAAATATAGTAGTATCTTTTTAATTGTTTTTGTTACAAAGACAAAATACCAATTTCTTAGAGCAACTAGAGCTATTTTATTTCTACAAAAACACCTAACCAGATTAGAACCTTGATCCTTGGTTGAGAGTGATGGGTTTTTTATCCTTTGTTGGTTTGGTCATCACCCAAGGTCTTGAATTTTTTCTCCGAGGTCTGAAATCCTTCCACCGAGACATTCCGACCAACTCTTGGGTTCAATCAAGGGTCATTTGGCCACCTACTAGGTGCAACAACTTACTCAACTAGGCTCGGTCCCTACTTGTAGCCTTGTTGCTACCCCTTTTTCCAGTCGCAGTATCATCAATCTCTACCAATGATGTTGGTACTCCACCCAACATGCTCCTTGGCTTAATAAAACTCCAACACGGCCCCTTCTCCAAGAGAATTGTGCTAGCATGAATGGTTCGTCCTTCTTATGGGCCATAGAGTATAGGTGTGGTATTCTTTACAAGGGTTGTAACATCACTTAAACAATTCCCTGCATCCTTAGTTTCCTTCGGTCTCTACCAAGGTACATTCCCCAATATTCAACATATCATAACAATAGCTCAACCTCCCTTGAAGATGGTTTTGGTCCTCTAATGCATTCATTGAACCTTCAATGCACCTCTAGATCACTAGCGGCTATGTCTATGAGGTTAGAGTAAATAGGGCTTGAGCTAGGGTGAGACCTATCCCACCAAAACTTAATGAAATTGAGGGTTTACCAACCCTCCAAAGGATAGAGGAAACTACCTCCAAAATTAGAAGAGAGAACTCCAAAATAATCCTTGTGTGTGTTCAAATGAGACTACTACCCCCTTATATAGATATGGCCTTTTACTTGATTCCTTATTTTTGGGTGGTTTCTCCCTCAAGTTAGGGCATTTTTCCGTTTTATTTTCCCAATGGTGGTTTATCCCTTAGGTTGGGGTCTTTTACCCCTTACTTTTCCAATGGAACCCTTTTAAACCAATTGTTTTCCTCCTTATTCCCATTAAAGATCCATGGCTCCCCTTTAATTGGGGACTGTGGATTATGAGGAGCCCCCTAAGACACTATGTCCCTCCTCCATTGAGGTCAAATAGGAGGGACATGAAACTACTTCTCTAATTATTCATAGACTAATCATTAGAGATAATGCACCTTACATTCATGTATGCATTATGCCCCTCTTTATTAAAATACTATCTTCTTGGATTCTCAATCCTACATTGTTGAACTTATATTAATATCTTAAAATTATTCATTCGTGGACTTTCATCATATTTTGAATAATCCTTGCTATAACAATAATATTTATTTAAGTGTCTCTTCTAATCCTCAATCCAAGGTTCAAACCCCTGCTATTTAAAACACTCTTCATGTTTCCATGATTTCACCTATTGCACATGTATTATCATGAATTGTAAATGGTATTTTTTAA
>JZKD02S1977708.1:492227-525987 GCA_000966675.3 Picea glauca | reverse complement strand
TTGGTAATGGTAAAACAATAGAGTTTTTTCATGATGATGTAGCCATTCAAGAACTAGAGAATCTAGATATTAATGTTCCTTCTTGAAGATGTTATCATAGCTCTCAATTGTATAGATTTACTTTGTTTTAGCCTTCCTTTGGTTCCATTTTAATTTCACATGTTGATTATTTTTGTATAATTTGTCATGAAAGATTTTGTCATCTAAGCTATATGTATTTGAAGTAGTTGGACACACAAAATTTTGTTATTGGTCTTCATAAATATTCTTTCACTAGGGGAGTTTGTCAGGTTCTATTCTTGGAAAACAACATAAAGATTTATCTCCTAACATTAAGTTCCTGTATGTGCACCACTTGAGTTGGTACATAGTGATCTCATGTCATTTCTAACTCATTCATTTTTATGGGCTCAGTATTCACTCGCTTTTATTTATTAATTCTCGCATTTCTCTTGGTTGTAATTAGTTTAATTATAATGGTTAAGTTTATACTACTTTTAATACCTTCAAGTATTTTGTTGAGAAGCATACCTCTCTTTTTTTCAAGAAGCCATGCATTGAAAATGGGGTGGAGTATATCAATCAGGCCTTCAAGGATATTTTTGTAGAGAACATGGAATTCAACATTAACACTATATTCCCTAAACCCCTTAGTAAAATATTGTTATTTAAAGAAAGAATTGGACACTGAAAGAGATGGAAAACTACAAAATTTTGTCCAAGAACATGGAACCTTGTTTCTAGGATAAAGTGGTCAATTGTTCCAATTACATTCAAAGTCGTATGCCTTGTAAGGAAGTGTTGCATATTACTTCAAATGAATCTAGGAGCCATGTTCAACCCAATGTCTCTACTTTTAGAGTATTTGGTAGTTCAACGTGGGTCTAAAGTATAGATGAAATATGTAAAGCTATGGAGAGGAAGAGACAACCACTAATATTTTTTGGTTAATATGATAATATGAAGGCATGTGGGTTATTTTATCCTATTTTTAGATATTTATTGTTTCAAAGAGTTTTTCATTTTGATGAGCACTTCAATTCCACATTGTCTCCTTCTCCACTAATAAACTTTCATGTTGAAGATATTTTCATACTACCAACCATAGGGTCTTATTCCAAAATATATTTGGAAAAAGAAATGACCATAGAATCGGGAAGGAAGAAATAGTTGCAGAATAATAAAATTCTAAAAATAATATTCTTTTTTATATTAAGAGTAGTTGATTTCCATTAGGAATGGATGCACATGTTAGTATTTTATTTGTTCCTGCAATCAAATGAAGGATAGATGATGTTATAAGGCTGACGTCAGAAGATCTAGCAACAGAAAGTCAATGTCAAGAACCTCTACAATGATAAAATCCATGCCTTGGTGTGTATAACAAGAAATTAATCACTCAAAAGATTGTCACAGTCAAAAAGGGGATTATAGAATCCCAAAATGGCCTGGCGTAGGAAAAAAGGGCTTGTTCACCCAAAAATATGTTAATTTTACAGTCTAGGGGGCTTATCACAATACCACGGCCTAAGAGTGTAGAAATAACAATTCTTCATACCCCGAAAGACCATTGGCTCAGATATTATCATGCACACTTTGCCAAGATCGATGGTCAATATATGGTTTTTGGGTACCCTCTTCGAAGTCACATTTGGATTCAAGCCTCAAGCACTCCAAGGAGGATCCTTCAATGGAAAATAAATATTTAAATAAGTGTCCCCCCCATCGACAGTCCAAATATGATCCAAAACACCAAAACATTTGCCCAGGTGTCACATCATCCAGCCAATAGGATGGTGTGAGGGCCAATCCAAATATACCACATGGACATGTGAAGCCCACCACATCCAGGTGTAAAATACTCAAATATGGGTGACATATTTCCCCCTATCCACCATGTTAGTAACAATATGGGAGAATAAGAAGGTGACATGTGTCCACGGTGGCTCCTTCCTAAAATGTTTCACGCCTCAGCCAATTTTCTCTTTGGAACATGAAAAAATCAATGGTCCTCGTTCAATCTCCCATTACTCTGTTCAAAGTGTTATCACTCCAAGAAACTCTTTAGGGTTGCAGGCTAAGGATGCTTGGTAACTTAGAAATAATGGTTTTTATGTGTTTGGGACAATGGGGTCTTGAATGATTTATGTAAGAAACAACTTATCACACATGTAAAGATGTAGTTCTTTCAGTGAACAATAACCAAATCAAATAATTGAAAGAGAGAATGGATAATAATATTCTTGATTTTCCAATACAAATGAAAGTAGGGCCTAATACAAGACAATGAGGAATCCTTTAGTTTCAATCCTATGAGTTCAACAAAGAGGTAACAGTCCTTAGAACTAAAATAAACTGAAATTAAAGTACAGAGAATGAAAAATGGACAATTCTGGTATTGCAAACAAAAGGAAACTCCACTTTATTTCTGTAAAAAGAGTCTATATAATGACATAAAAGTTCTCCCAGTTTGAACCGTTGTTTCATATAAAAAATAGGCATTTATAGCCTCTTACAAATAGTTTCACAAATCCTAAAAACATGGATCTGTATTTAATAAAAAAAATTCAATTCTATCTAAACAACTTGAAAATAAAGTCTTAATCACTAAACTTAGAACTCGAACTGTCTTCAATCTCCAAAATTTTCCATCTACATCCTTCAGCTCCTGGTATCTGCAATGTGGTGAAGAATAGCAGGACACCTGTCTAACAGTTGGATCTCCCAATGCTCATGGTCGATTTTTGAGGAAATGGTTTTGCATGTGTTACCAAAATTCTCTCGAAACTCTGATGATGAACCCTTTGCATGCGCTCTGATAGCCCATTGATATACTGGAGCTCCTTCAAAACCTGTTTGGAATGAACTATCCTATTTTTGACTTCAAAAATTACTTTTCTAGCTTTCAACAGCTAACTCGTTTAATTTTTCGCGGGTTAGATGCTGAAAGCCGTCACTTTCCATGCCTTGTGCTTGTATCCCTCTTTCAAATAAACTCCGAAGTCCAAATTTTTGGGAGCAGTGGTTTTAAACCATCTTTGACCGGTTCTAGGTAGGCTTGTACCTACGGCAATGAAAACTTCATCTACTCTAATTTCCATGGACCCAACATGAGCTTTGTTTCCATCGAACGTCTTGGCAAAAGCTTCTGCCATAGACTGGTGGAAACCAATTTGCAATCTTTCAACGAACCCAATACACCCTGCATTTGAAAAATGTCTTTGGACTTCGGGGTGTGTCTGTAAAAAGGACAAGATATCTAGCTCTCTCTTGAGTAGAGCACCACTGCGTTTTCTCACCATTCTATAGCTCAAAGATCCAACAATTTCTAACCACTGCAACTGCTGGTCAAGCCATGGTTTTGCGCTGTTGAAAGCACTTCGGGGGTCGGCTCTGTTTTAAAATATTTGAAACTTTGACAAACCTCCACGAACAGGGTATGATATGGAAACAACGACTTGATTTGATGCTTACCAGGCCGGCAATACATCATCTATACCTGCACCACTGAATTCGATCTTAACAACCCAGATGCCATGATTATGTAGCGTGAGTTTCTAAGATGAATTCGCATCACAATCGTATTCTGACGTGGAGAATTGAGTTTCCATCATTACCCACTCTTATCAGCGCATTATTTGTATTTTCTTGATGTGGGATGATCATATAATCATTGCATTTAGAAATGGATATCACGCACGTGATTCCCTCTTTCTTCAACCAATGGCCCGTGGAAAATGCCTATGTTAGTTGTTCATATTTGCCACTTTCACCAGCGCATGCCCCTGTGGAAAACCCTAGTTAACTTTTGAAAGTCTTCACTTTCCTCAGCGCGTGACCTTTTTAGAATTTCCTTTTAGCTGCGGAAAGTTTTCACTTTCACTAGCGCACAACCTTGTAAAAACTGCTCCATAGTTGCGGAAAGTATGCACTTTCAACAACGCACAACCCGCGAAACTGATTGTCGGACATTTTGAAATTCACCGCTTTCAACAGCGCACAGGCTTATGAGAAGCGCTCCTTAGCTACTGAAAGTCACCACTTTCCACTGCTAACACTCAACTTTTGGCCACACGTTAGCTGTTGAAACTGAATTCTGAAAATTTTGAAAAGAAGACTTTATGGGTCATATTATTTTCTAAGAAAAAAAACAAAACCTAAGTTTTGCAGCTATAAAAACTCAAAAATGACTTGAGGACACTACCGATAGCCATGCTATCCACCCCAAAACTCGACCAAAAGGATGGTTTCATTTTGGGAGCTAACACAAAGGTCAATATTTTTCCTCACATCCATGTTCTCGTATTCTCATTTAAGTCCTATCCTACAAAATTCCAAATGCACCCTTGCAATGGATGATCCAAATCCATTTGGACCTTTTTTTTAAGTGAGACCGATCAACAATTTTAATCTATCGTCAAGCATTTAAGAATCCTGACTAGATGTCATGACCTCTCTCTAGAAGAGAACTATTAGAGCCAATCTATGGATATCAAATGGATAGGTGAAACCCACCAAAATCACCCCAAAGCATATCAAACCTGGGTGACACGTGTCCCACTTCCCCACCATGTCAACATCTATAATAAACCCCAATTTTTTCATTAAAAAAAAATTATTCTAAGTACATTAAGTTCTAAGTATGTATGTTATATTTACAATAAGAGGAATAACCTTGATTTTAAAACTATTCTACTCGGTGCATTCAAATTTATTTCCTAATATTACAGAACCATAGTCTAGTGTTTACTCTTCAACTTTTATTTAAGTTATACTCACCTTGGTAAGTGGTTAAATGGATATATTGTAGTAAAAAGGGAATAGACATAGGCCTATGACTTAAGATTTCATCCTCCTCTTTAACACCCACTTCTGCCTATGCGTGCCTACTTGAACTGCAAGACCCCGAGGAACTTTATCAACATAAAAAGGGTAAACAAAATCCTTGCTTTAGTATTGGGTTTATTGGGTTGGGTTTTACATAGGTGACCACAGACTTGGAGGAATTTTCTTTGGTCGACTGAGAACCTTCGTAACCCAATAGACCTCCTAGTTGAAAGTGAACCTTAAGCTGGCAGTAGATTGATCCTTACCGTACTTAACTAAGTCCAACCATCGACACTAAATAGACTAGGAAATGACGGATTCAAGGAGTTCCAAACTTGTCCTCATGGATAAAGGTACTGGATGTGTTGAAAGACGGAATTAAATATCTGATTGGACACTAAATGGGGTGGATGAGAAAACGAGAGTCACCAGGTTCCCTCATCTAACCAAAACACCCCACATCACTACTTTCACTTGGTGCAATTCCCCGTTATACTCACCACATTCAATATGGGTATCTTAGCGTGCAACCGAGGTCCATTATCATTTTTGTGCAAACCTAATCTAAGTAGAGTTATGTTTTTTTCTTCTATTTAGCGACCTTACTCTGTGTGGTAGTATAGTGACTTGGAGAACTTCTCGGACTACTCATGTTTTGGTAAGTAGCCATCGAATTGTATAATTTTTATTGTAGGCTAATTTTTGGGGACAAAATTACTATAAATGCAACAGAGAATTTTTATTTTTTAGGGAAACCAAGAAAGATATCAAGTTTGAGGTGCAAACAAGGTGTTTGGGGTGTCTTTTGGTGTGCAAGAGATGATGCAAGAGCATCGCCAACTCATCAAGAGAGCCAACACGAAAGCGGAGGACAGTTGGACATGCCAGCACAATTTTTTGGAAAATGCTTTGGAACCATTGCGCAAAATCTTAAATGAGTCATTTAAGAGATGGCACACTTGTATATTGTAATGGACCTTGAGCCTTTAAGCTCTCATACTTAGGTAGATAGTCGACATTTAATTTAGTTAATCCTAGTAGATAAGAATTTAATTGTAGATTTGATAGCTTTAGATTCCAAGAGGGAAAAACGGATATAGACACCCTCATTGTATAATTGTAACATTAACAGTAGCAGAAAGAAAAGAGCAGGAACAAAATTTTATGAAGAAAACCCATGTACAGGCATTTGAACTAATAGAAGAAAGCTTTGATTCAAATTCATGGTTTGTGTCGTTTCTCTGTGTATTTATGTTATTCTCATGAATATTTGCTTCCTCTAATGCATTTGCTTTTATATGCTATGCATGTGATTTCCTGTATGAATTGAAGTCTGAGAGGGTGAAAGGATGAGTTTAAATTGTTTCTCTAATTGAACCAGAGGATTCCTGCAAGGAGTGCAATTGAATTGTCCTCAAGGAGTGCGTTGACAGAAGGGTTCAATTGGAGTTAAGTTTTGTTCTCATTTCCTTGAAGGTATAGTTAGGCATAGTGCCGTGCAGGGAGTGCGCAGGCCAGGAAGAAGTCTCAGAGTTGCGATTCTGAGTCAGTATCAAAAGACTATTGTTGCAGGTGTGCGTAGAGTCAACAGAGGCTGAACCCTTGATGTGTTTGTAGAGTTTTCGTAAGGAGTGCGAGAAAAGGGTTCCAAATTCTAAGAGAGTGAACAGTTGGGAAAAGCTCAGGAGGAGTAGAACCTTCAAAATTTGTTGAAGGAATGCACTGAAGGTTTCACATCAAAGAATCCTCGAAGAGGGAGGAGGGACAATCAAGATCTTATAGAGGAAACTCGTGGAAATCCCGCCAGCCGTCAGGTCCGATAGATTAGCGAGGAGGTTACAACCACATCAGAGTCTGAGCTCGAAAGGATGGTGAACCATTGGGCCAGTAGCTGAACTCCCATCAACCGTCAGATTTGGTAGGAGTTACAATGGGGTTAAGCCCTAGTAATCATAGGAGAGTCCTAAGAAGTCATCAGGATATTGAAGTCATCGGGAATTTCAAAAGTGGAGAAATGACAACATCAGAAATCATGATCCGCAATATCCCAATAAGCTTAGAACTGTCCATCATGTGGGATGCGTGTTAGGAAATCCCATGAAGTCGAGGTTTGGAGAATTGGAGTTTTCAAGAACAGAGAAATATTGTAGCTCGAAATCGCGAAATGGGATATCCCGATAGGAGAGTCGTGGGGCCATAGCAGGAGATAGTGGAGGACAGGTGGTAGACCATATCGGGGATCGGGAAAAGGCAAGTCCTAAATCCACTGGCATCAGGATTCGCAATTTTGTCATGTCCGATAGAGTGACGAGGGGACAGTGACATGGAGGAGTCACTTCTCATGTGCATCGGCAATCAGGGTATCAGGATTCTTGGTGATGTGAAAATCATCGTGGGAGAAGTTGTGAAACTTCGAAACGTGACGCCAAATTAATTACAAGACCTTGAGTGGAGGACGGGTGTCATGCTGCATCGGTGTATCGGCATATCAGGAGTAGGGGATCAGCGAAGCAAGTTCTTTTCGACATCAAAAGTGTCAAAATCCCGATGGAAGGATTCCCTATAGGAACAGAAGGTGTTGGCACTTACCCATCGGGTTTCGAGGTATTGTGAAGCACGAGGTGCACGACCATAGGATTCGTGAAATCGCGAAGTCTGATTTCCTGATCACCAAGGGAGATCATTTGAAGCATTTATGTGGGTAAGGAAAATTCCCGATACGGAATTAGAAGAACATATGAGTTCTTTAGGCCGTGAGTGGAAGAAGGTACTAAGGAAGCGGATGTTCTCTAAGGAGTGCGACTGCCGTCAAGAGAAGTCTAAAGGATTCTCCTAAGGTCTTTCTTATTCTCAAGGTATGTTATAAGGTTTTGATGCTTCCGTAAGGTTGTGGTGTTGTTGTATGCTATGTTATGAAGTTGTGATGTTTCCATGATGTTGTCATGAGGTTCTTGGTGTTTATATGTGGACCCATGTTGACCTAGGATCTCTATGTGGACCTAGTTTGTGAGGCTCATATTTGGATATTTTGGCACATGATTGGCACATGTTTTTATGTGGTTGTTGGGTTTTGTATGTGGACCCATGTAGAACCAGGATCTCTATGTGGACCCAGATTAATTATTATGATGTATCAATGATAGTGAAAGAGACAGTGACAACGACATGTTTATTTTTTTATATATACATATTTTATGGTGGAAGGAAGGGGCAAGGAAAGGGTCTCAGAGTCTCCTTCGAGTTGGAACTAGAGAATCTAGGGACTTGCAGCTTCCTACAAATCATGGGGTTAGTGCCTCCTTCTAATTGGAGATAGATAATATTTGAAGTCATAGCTTCCTATGAATGTAGTCTTGTTATTATATAATAAAATCATTTTGCGGTTTATTTCGACATTAAATTTGTTGTGCATTGTGCATTTATTCTTCTTCTCTTTACTGTATATTGGGATGCATTTATTTGATTGAAAAGTTAAATGTTTTGAAAGGTGATAAATTATAATTGATATTGATGCACTCCCCCTCTCAGTATCAACACATTTTTCACATTTATTAAATCGACCTTATTAACTAATGTCGACCTTTATTAAATGGAAAATGTATTATTCTATCTACGTGAAGGATTAAGGAGGCTAGGTCCAAAACATACCCTCACCCTTGAAAAAGAGTATTGTACTGAAGGCTTAATATTATGAAAATGTTTTAGAATGGTAGACAACTCCCAGGTGGAACCTTCTGGTGGAGTATCCTTCCATTGAACCAAAAAATCATGGATGGTGCACTGATGGAGACAATGCTCTCGCTTGTCTAATACACCTTGTGGCTGTAACCAAATGGAACCTTATTCATTCAACTCTGGTAGGTTGGTATGGCTATGGCACTTGGTGCCAATAAATTTCTTCAAGCATGAGACATGAAAAACAAGATGTAGCTTGGAGTGACTAGGTAAAGCTAATTTATAGGCAACTGGCCCCACACGTTTGAGAATAGTATATAAGAACCATAACAATTTGGGGCAATTTTCTGACATTATTGGGATTTGAGTGAAATATGCTTGTATGGTTGTAGATGAATAAAAACCTAGTCCCCTTCAGGAAATTGACGTTCAAAATGACCTTGATCTTCTTGTTGCTTCATGCAGTTTTGAGCCATGACCAAATTTTATTTGATATTATGGAGAATGGTCATGTGAACTATAAGATTGTGGTCAACCTATTGAACATTGGAGACAACAGGCATGTACATGGGAGAAATGATGGTGGCTTTTGTCTATAGACAACTTCAAAAGGAGTCATGTGAGTGGTAGTATGATAAGAGGTTTTGTACTATGATTTAGCTAGGGGTAACCAATGAAGCCATTGATGTTGTCTATCAAATTTAAAACACCTCAAATATGTTTCCAAACACTTGTTGACCACTTCTATTTGGCCATCATTTTGGGGATGATAGGATGTGATGATATGCAATTAGGTTCCCTCGAGCCTAAATAATTCTTTCTAGAAATTCCTAGTAAAAGTGGTATCATGGTAAAAAATGATAGAATGAGGCATGCCATGTAGTTTGAAGATATTATCCACAAACAATTGAGCCACTACGGATATTGTGAATGGTTGTTTGACGCAGCCTGCCCCTCAGCAGACGGTCACCTTCTCCAGGACCTTCAACAACTTGACCCAAAGAGTCAATGCTCTTCCAACTCCCCTCGGGAGCCTTTGTTCCCACAGGTTACTCCTTCTCGAAACTGCGCTTGCGTATTGGGAGATTGGGTCTCGCGATATCGTGAAATTTGTGACACGCCTTCGAACTACCGAATACCGAGATCCCAGTTCCCGATGGTCAACAGTCAACCTCAGGTTATCACCGCTCACAATTCCGAAGACCTGCTTTCAAACCTCCGAGCTCCGAACATGTGATGCCACGTGCGATACTCCACGCGATCTCTGTGGGACCCATCTCGGCTCGCGCTCTCGCAGTTTTTCCGTGCTCCCTTTAGCGCCAAAACCGCCGAAGTGTCGAAACCCCGACTCTACAGGATCTTGTGCCACCTTTCCGTGCTCAAATCGACGGTCTCATTTAAGTCGAGGAATTACGACTCGTGATCTCGTCGTGCATGCAATACTTGCACTCGCCAACCCCGATATTTCGATGCACGATGGCCCCCTCTGGGTTCTGCCCATTCTTGATGACTTCTTTCTTCAAGAAGTTCAAGTCGCCAATTCTCTTCCTCTTGAAGATTTCTCAGCTTTCTCACCTTTGTCCTGTGTAACTGAACCAAAGGTGATATCCCTCCTGACCTTTGTTCCTCTGACTCCTTCAGAGCACTTTCACACACTTTCGGTGCTTGAATTTTAACCACCTCCAACTGCGCTTCAAGTCTCCCAGCTTCTGGGCGTTCACAATCGCAATGACTCCGGCCTTCCTTTTCTCAAACTCACTACTGGGACTCCAGTTCGACCTGCACTCACCTGCACAATCCAAACAACCCAATTCACTCTGGGAAAAACAAGAACAAGAGTTTAACTGTAGAGCCTCCTCAACGCACTCTATGCGGAGTAATTCGACTGCACTCTATGCAGGAATCTCCCGGCTCAAACAGAGAAACAATTGAAACTCATTCACTCATTCTCTCAGGTTTCAAACCTGACATGCAATCACATAAGCAGCATATAGAAGATAAGCATATAAAGAAGAAAGTATGAAACAAAATAACATCAACAGCACAAAGAACTCAAACACAGCCATGGAATTGAATCAAGAGCCCTTTCTATTAATTCAATCTATACATGGGATTTCTTCGTGAATTCTCTGCTCTGTTCTCCCTTTCTCTCTATGTTAATGCTGAATAATATGAATGAGAGTCATTTTTACAATGTACTAAGGAGGGTGCCTATATTCCGTTTTACCTCTTGAAAGCTAAAACTGTCTAATCTACAGTTAATTTCTATCTACCAGCATTAAACTATTAAATGCATTCCTATCTATAATATATTACAAGTGTGCCTGACTTTAAATGCTTTCATTTAAATGACGGCGCAACAAATCTCAAAAGTGATGCGAAAATCATATGTGTTGGCGCTGTCCAGCTGTTTCTATGCCTCCGCGTGCTGGCTCGTTTGATCAAAATGTGGATGCTCCTGCATCATACTCCTTGGCTCAAAAGATTTCATGGGCTCCTGTCCATGAGCTGCTGCACGGTGTGACCATGCTTTTGTATAACTGCTTATGTTTCCCAGCTGGCATCCTCCACTGGGTGATCTTTCCATTTTACCAGGTATTCAAAATATTGCTTCCTCCTGGTCTTCTTTCCAGCTCGCTTGTCCAATATGCACTCCATCTGCGGCTTCCGTGCAACTGGTAATTGTTTCTGCCACTGAATCACTGGCTCCTCAGTTCCAGTGTTTGCTTCATTAGCCCTGTAAGGGTATAAATCTGAAATGTTGAAAATCAGAGATATCCCGATGCCCTCTCGTAGTTCAAGCTCATATGCATTCTCCCCAAATTTCTTCAATATTTTGCACGACCCGATTTTCTTCATCTTGAGATTGTTATACGTTCCCCTTGGGAACCTTTCCTTCCTCAAATGCGCTAGAACCATGTCTCCAACTTCAAACTGAAGTTGCCTCTTCCTCTGATCGGCTCTGCGCTTGTATTCCTGATTTGACTTTTGCAATCGCTGCTTCACCTGTGTGTGAAGTTCTTGCATTGCTTCAGCGAATTCCTCAGCTCTCGCGCTACTAGTTTCAGCCTTTTCTGGCTCCCTGAGCTCAGACACTCCTCTCGGTTGTGTCCCATATAAAATTTGAAACGGACTCTTACCTATACTACGATTCACAGAATCGTTGTATGCAAACTCTGCATGTGGTAGAATCTGATCCCAACTGGTGTGATGCTCCATCACTAGGCTTCTCAACAGATCTCCCAAGATTCTGTTGACCACCTCTGTCTGCCCATCTGTCTGCGGATGGTAAGAAGAACTGAATGCTAAATTAGTCCCCAGATTCTTCCATAGTGTCCTCCAAAAATGACCTATGAACTTGGTATCCCGATCCGAGACTATGCTTCTCGGAAACCCATGCAATCTAACAATCTCTTTGAAAAATAAGTTCACGATGTGCGTCGCATCGCTTGTCTTATGGCATGGAATGAAATGCGCCATCTTTGAGAACCTGCCCACCACTACAAAATGGAATCAACTCTGCGCTGTGTTCTAGGTAAACCCAACACAAAGTCCATGCTAATGGCGTCCCATGGCCTTTCGGGTATAGGCAACGGCTGATAGAACCCTGTGTTCTGCTTTCGGCCCTTCATGTGTTGACAAATTTTGCATCGGTCAACAAATCTCTTCACATCTGTACGCATGCCCGGCCAATAATACGATTCACTCAGCTTGGCGAATGTTTTGTCATGTCAGAAATGACCCGCTAAGCCTCCACTATGTTTTTCCTTCAGCAAATTCTCTCTCATAGAGCAATCTGGAATGCACAATTGATTGCCCCGAAATAGCAATCCATCCTGGATTTGATACTCCAACCACGGTATCCTATCCCTGAGCATCGGGTTTTTGGTTGCCTCGTATGCCTCACCGAAATCTGCGTCACCTGCATGCATATCCTTTAAATTTTCAAAACCCAAGGTTTTGACTCTGAACTCCTGCAGAAACAAGCACTTCCTGCTCAAGGCATCAACAACCTTGCTCGCAGTCCCCGAAATGTGCTTGATTACGAACGTGAAATTATGCATGTACTCTACCCACTTCGCATGCTTCTGGTTCAACTTCTCCTGTTGACTCACAAACTGCAATGTGTGGTTGTCACTGTACAACACAAACTCCTTGGGTATGAGATAATGCCTCCACTTTTTCAATGCCTGGATAACGGCATAGAATTATTTGTCATACATGGAGTACTTTAGCTTCGCATCATCCAGCTTCTCGCTGTAGTATGCCACAGGTCTATCATCCTAACTCAGAACCCCTCTAACTGCATACCCACTAGCATCACACTTTACTTGGAAGGTCTTCTGAAAATCAGGCAGCACTAACACTGGCTGCTCGGTGGTCTTTCGCTTCAACAGATTGAAGCTCCTCTCAGCGTCAGCTGTCCACTGAAAAACTTTATGCCGCTTCTTCATAGTGTCCATCATGGAGGCACTAATTCCACTAAAATTCCAAATGAATTTCCTGTAGAAGCTTGCCAAACCATGAAATCTCCTTACCCCGAAGACATTCCCTGGCGATGGCCAATTCCTGATTACTTCAACCTTCTCAGGATCCATCTTCAATTCATTTGCCGAGATCACAAAACCCAAATAAATGAGTTCTGTCTGCATGAAGGAACATTTCTTCAAATTTATCAACAATTTCTCCTGCTGTAGCCTTCTCATCACAATGGCTAAATGCTTCAAGTGTTCAGTCTTGGTCTTGATGAATATCAGTATGTCGTCCAAATACACGACCACAAACTTGCCAATGAACTTCCGCAGGACTTCATTCATCAGCCTCATAAAAGTGCTTGGCACATTTGTCAACCCAAACAGCATGACCAGCCATTCATACAAACCCTCGTTTGTTTTGAATGTTGTTTTCCATTCATCTCCCTCTCTCATCCGGATCTGATGGTATCCGCTCTTGAGGTCTATCTTCGAGAAATAATTTGCCCCACTCAGGCAATCCATCAAGTCGTCCATTCTCGGTAGTGGAAACCTATACCTGATGGTGATCTTATTAATCGCCCTGGAGTCTGTACACATCCTCCAGCCTCCATCCTTCTTCGGGCTCAGCACTGTCGGAATAGCACATGGACTAAGACTTTCTCTGACTAGTCCTTTATCCTGCAGATCCTGTACCTGCCTTTTGACTTCCTCATTCTCCTGAGGCGTCAACCTGTATGCTGCCTTATTTGGTAAGCTTGCCCCGGGTATGAGGTCAATATGATGACTCACACTCCTCATCGGTGGCAACGAATGAGGTAGTTCATCCACGATGATGTCAGCAAACTCTCCGAGTAGTTGCTGAATCTCCTCTGGCAAGTCGTCCACTCTTGTGCTTGTCAGGACAAGCCTCGGCTTCCTGATAATAAAGAATTGTGGATCCTCATCCTTCTCCAGCTCTGTGAGAAGTTCCTTTCCACTCATGAGAAGTATGGTATTATTCACCTCCGGTTTGACCACCTTATCCTTCACCGGATGCAACATATGTGATCTCCCATGCTTCTCCAAGGTGTATGTATTCATCCTCCCATCATGAACCACATGTCTATCATACTGCCATGGTCTACCCAATAAAACATGACAGACATCCATGGGAATGACATCACACAGGATTTCATCTCTATATTCACCCATTTTAAAATTAACCAAGCACTGTCTTGTAACACATACCTGGTGTCCTTTCTGCAGCCATGTCACCTTGTATGGACTCGGGTGCTTGTTCATTTTCAGCTCCAGTTTCTCCACCATATCGGTTGAAATGAGATTATCGGTGCTTCTGTTGTCCACTATGACCTTGCATTTCCAGCCCTTGGTCTTGCAAGTCGTCCGTAACAGTCTGCATCTTTGCGCTGAGCTGTCCACCTCCTTCTCAGGCTTCAAGAGAGCCTTGTGCACTGTCAGTGACTCTCCACTTCCAGTGTCCTCATCTTCCACATCACACCTCTGTGCCTTAGCGATGTGAGCTTTTCCTTCATCCATTTTCTTGTTTGGATAGTCAATGGCCTTGTGTCCGTCTTTACCACACATGAAACATGTGATAACTCCTCCTCCACCTCTGCCTCGACCTCGGGTACGAGGAAATGTATTGGCATCAGTGTAATCTCCTTGTTGATCCTGTCACTGCCTCCTCGGCTCAAAAATTTGTTGCCTCTGCTGCGAGGTTCCGCCTCTTTCAGCTTTTCCCTCAGGCCTCTTCCAATCCTCCTTGGGCTTCTGAAATTATTTCTGGGCAACTGCTTTGCCTCTAGGCTGGCTCCTACCTTGCCCTCGCTATCCCTGCTTGCGTCTTAGCTTTTCTTCATCTTTCAGAGCCATGTGGTATGCATCCTCAACAGTGCGGATGGTAACCATGCTTAAATCATCCTGAATATCATACCTGAGACCATTCAGGTATCTCGCCACCTTTTCGTCATCACTCTCCCGATGACCAGCTTTGATGTTGAGCCTGTAGAATTGCTCGGTGTACTCTTTCACCGTCATCAACTTCTATCTCAGGTTCTGCATGCGCCTGAACAGAGTGATCTGGTAGTCCCTCGGAATGAACTTCACCTTCATCTTAGCGATCATCCGATCCCATCTTTTGATCTTCTGTTTTCCTTTGGAACGCTTGTCCTCCTGCAGCTAGTCCCACCATAATGCTGCATGTCCCTTCAACTTGGTGACAGCATGTCTCACCTTCTTGTCCTCTTCGATATACTCATAATCGAATTAGGTGTCGAGCGCTCGGATCCAATCCAACAACTCCTCCACGTTTAGATTTCCCTCATAAACGAGAATATCCATTTTTGTCTGCGAGCTCATCCTCGAAATGGCTTTGATCAACCTCTCTTTTGACGCATCTTCTGCTGTGACTTCTTCTTGGTCGTGTCTAGCTTCCTCTTCAACCTCAACGTCACTAAACTCTGTTGTACCAGCTCCACGCCTCTGGGTGGTTTCCATATCTTCCAGTCTTGCCCTGAGATCCCGTATTTGATGCTCCATATCTGGATTCCCTACTAGATTTTCTGCTGGTCTACCCCTTCTCCGCGCATCCCTGTCTTCCCGATCAGGTGACTGCCTCTCCCTTCTGGGTGGCATTGTATCTTCTTCTCTCTGCTATCCAACCAAAGAGAACTGTAACTCCCGCTCTGATACCACTCTGACGCAAGTCGTGAGTATCAGAGTGCTTTCCTTTCCTCCTTTCTCTTCTCTCGCCTGCAATATACAAACAAGATCTAACCGCTCTGATACCACCCTGACACAAGTCGTGTGTATCAGAGTATCCTTCTTTTGTCCTTTTTCTTCTCTCACCTGCAATATACGGACAAGATCTAATGGCTCTGATACCACTCTGACGCAACCTTCCCCTCAGCGGACGGTCGCCTTCTCCAGGACCTTCAACAACTCGGCATGAAGAGTCAATGCTCTTCCAACTCCCCTCAGGAGCCTTTGTTCCCACAGGTTACTCCTTCTCGGAACTGCGCTTGCGTATCAGGAGATTGGGTCCTGCGATATCGTGAAATTTGCGACACGCCTTCGAACTATCGAATACCGAGATCCCGGTTCCTGATGGCCAACATTCAACCTCGGGTTATCACCACTCGCGATTCCAAAGACCTGCTTTCCAACCTCCAAGCTCCAAACATGCGATACCACGTGTGATACTCCATGTGATCTCCGTGGGACCCATCGCGACTCGCGCTCTCGCAGTTTATCCGTGCTCCCTTTAGCGCCGAAACTGCCGAAGTGTCGAAACCCCGACTCTACAGGATCTCGTGCCACCTGTCTACGCTCAAATCGACGGTCTCATTTAAGTCGAGGAATTACGACTCGTGATCTCGTCGTGCATGCAATACTCGCACTCGCCAACCCTGATATTCCGATGCACGATGGCCCCCTCCGTGTTCTTCCCGTTCTTGATGACTTCTTTCTTCAAGAATTTCAAGTCGCCGATTCTCTTCCTCTTGAAGAGTTCTCATCTTTCTCACCTTTGTCCTGTCTAACTGAACCAAAGGTGATATCCCTCCTGAGATTTGTTCCTCTGACTCCTTCAGAGAACTTTCCTGCACTTCCGGTGCTTGACTTTTAACCACCTCCAACTACGCTTCAAGTCTCCCAGCTTCTGGGCGTTCACAATCGCAACGACCCCGGCCTTCCTTTTCTCAAACTCGCTACTGGGACTCCAGTTCGACCTACACTCACCTGCACGGTCCAAACAACCCAATTCACTCTAGGCAAAACGAGAACAAGAGTTTAACTGTAGAGCCTCCTCAACGCACTCTATGCGAAGTAATTCGACTGCACTCTATGCAGGAATCTCCCGGCTCAAACAGAGAAACAATTGAAACTCATTCACTCATTCTCTCAGGTTTTGAACCTGACATGCAATCACATAAGTAGCATATAGAAGATAAGCATATAAATAAGCAAGTATGCAACAAAATAACATCAACATCACAAAGAACTCAAACACAACCATGGAATTGAATCAAGATCCCTTTCTATTAATTCAATCTATACATGGGGTTTCTTCACGAATTCTCTACTTTGTTCTCCCTTGCTCTCTATGATAATGCTGAATAATCTGAATGAGAGTCATTTTTACAATGTACTAAGGAGGGTCCCTATATTCCGTTTTCCCTCTTGAAAGCTAAAACTGTCTAATCTACAGTTAATTTCTATGTACCAGCATTAAACTATTAAATGCCTTCCTATCTATAATATATTACAAGTGCGACCGACTTTAAATGCTTTCATTTAAATGACGGCGCAACAAATCTCAAAAGTGATGCGAAAATCATATGTGCTGGCGCTGTCCAGCTGTTTCTTTTCCTCCGTGCGCTGGCTCGTTTGATCAAAATGTGGATGCTCCTGCATCATTTTTGAAGAGAACATAAATGACCATATCTGGAAAGACAATCCACTACCACCATTATGATGAACTTATTTCCTAATTCGAGGAATCCAACAATTAAATCCATAGAAATATCCATCCAAATAGTAGGTTGAAGTGAAAGAAATTGGAGTTTACCATGAGGTTTTAGAGTCTCTCCCTTATTGTGTTGACATGTATCACTTTCAGCCACAAAGGTGTGGATGTACTATTTCATACTATCCTAGAATAAATATAATTTAACCAGTTCATAAGTTGTGGTAAAATCTGAATAACTAGTTGTAGTTGAAGCATGAAACTTAAAGAACACCTTAGATTTAAGAGATGACTATTTTCTTAAATACAACGGACCTTTATAGAGAAACTCTTCATTATGCCAAGAATACCCTAGAGTAGCTTGGGGATCATGTTAAAGTTTTTGGATTAGGCTAGAAATTTTGGAGTCTTGCAACCAGTCCTGGTGAACATCCCGAAGCCAGTTAATGATAATGAATGAAAGGGAAAAGAGGGAACCTTCTTATTCATATTTCCTAGAAAGAGCATCAACAACCACATTTTATTTTCCCTTCTTGGAAAGAATCTCATAATCATATCCAAAAGACTTGGTCACCCATTTTTATTTCTCCAGGGATGAAATTCATTGTTCCAAATAGTACTTAAGTCTTTGATGATATTTCTAAATTTGGAAGTGTTGTCCCAATAAATAAGGGCACCAAATATCCACTGCATGAAAAATAATGAACATTTACTTTTCATAAATTGGTTGGCCCAAATGTCAGTTCGATAATTGTTTGTTGGTGAAAGCTAAATCTCATCCACCTTGCATGACGACTACCATGATTCCTCTTCTTGATGCATCAAATTACGAAACAAAGGTCTTGGTGAATTCAGGTAGGTTCGGTACATGATTAGTGCACATAGTGTTTTTCAAGGATTCAAAGGATTAGTGAGTTGCTAGAGTCCAACTGAAAGAATTCTTTTTAAGGAGAGTTGTGGAAGGGGCTACGATTTTTCCATAATTATGAACAAATTTGTGACAATATCATGTTAAACCTAGGAAACCATGAACAACTCTAAGATTTTTAGGGAGAGGCTAATTCAGCATAGATTCAATTTTCTTAGGATCCACCCTTACACCATCGTTGCCAACAATATCGCCCAAGTACTCAAATTCAGAGAAACCAAAAGAACATTTATACTATTTTAGGAAAATTGTATGCTCGAAGAGGAGATGGAGAAATTGATATACATGGTTGAGATGTGATAGCCACATTTTTCTCTAGATGAGAATATCATCAGAGAGAAATAACACAAAGTGATGGAGGAAAGGATGAAAGACATGATTCATGAGACTTTGAAAAGTGGAGGGGGGATTAGAGAGACCAAAGGGTATGACCAAGAACTCATTGTGTCCCTTATGAGTGTGAAATGTAGTATTGGGAATGTCTTCATCCTTCTTACATATCTGGTGGTAGCCAGAAGGAAGGTCAACTTTGGTAAAATATTGATCCCCAGTAAGTTCATCCAAAAGGTCATCCATTATGGGAATGGGAAATTTTTCCTTGATGGTAAGTTTGTTGAAGGAATGAAAATTAGGACAAGTTCGCCACGTTTGGGGTGTATTGGGGGTGTTTCAACTGCTTGAATGGAATGGAGTTGGGAAATGATGCTAGAATGAACCTTTTACAGTACTTAACTTTTCCATGCAATGGGACTTGAGTAAATTTTCCATTCAATGGGATTTGATGATCTCAGAGAACCTGTTGTAATGCCTTGGAGTTTATATTTTTGGTTGTCATGTTAGAATTTCATGGTTAAATCCTTAAAGTCCATGGTTATGGGGCCAAGAGTGCATAAGCATTCAACACCAAACACATTATCACAACCATGCATGTCATTAGAAAACATGTGATACTTCTGGTTACACTCACCAATTTGTAGGAATCAATTTGCACAATGCCCCCCACATTTCATGGAATCGCCATTGAAAATCATGATTTGAAAATTGTTGACATCAAAGATATAGCAATTGATTTCTTTGGCAAGAGTGTGATGAATGAAATTATGAGTTATTTGACTATTAACTAGGATGATGACTTTTCAGTTCTTAATTTAAGAAATCAATTTGAGGGTTTGGGGAGAAGAACATATACTAAGAGAATTCAATGTAGTCAATGGTTCAACTTCAGGAGGATTAGAGGGAAGCATAAGATCATCTTTTTGGGGTAGCATTGATTTAGGTGAAACCTCAACATTTTCATCTAAAACATCCTCTGAAATGGCCATAAAATGTTTATGTTATTTACACATGTTCCTTGGAAAATATTTATCATCATAGTTATAGAAAATATCGTTGAGTTGAAATTCAACCATTTCCACACGTGTTAATTTTTGGAGCTTCATAGGAGTGGCTTGAGGGGAAGGGATGGTGGGTTTAGGGTGGGGAAAAAAAGAATTATTTTTTCTCTAGGACAATACGATCTATTGTGCCTCCTTGGCACCTTCAGTTTCTTCCAACAAAGTCTATGGGAGATCCATTATGATGTGGGATCATATTTCATCCTTGAGACAACTGATAAACAATTCCCAAAAGAAATCCTTTGTCATGCCCTTCATTTGGAAAGCCAAGTGCTCAAAGAAAATAATAAAATCTTCCATTGTTCTAAACTGTTTCAACTTAGTCATATATCCTAAATGGTGGGTGTCCATGTCAGAGAATTCATACAACCTGGTAACAAATTGTGACCAAGAAACACACCCTTAATGTGCATTTATACACCATTACCATTATTTCCACTGTTCTGGATCCAAAAAAATAATTTTTTAATGAAGTTTGGTCAACTCATCACTAATTCCATCTAGGGATAAGTAGTGTTCCATATGAGTGACCCAGGTTGTTGGATCTAAGCCATTAAATTTGTTCACCTCAACTCTATAAAGATGAGGGTCATAAGGTAGGGAGTTGGAATGAGACTGTAGAGGTTGGTTGGAGTCAACACCTTCAGTATAGAGAGGTAGGTCTAAGGAGGAATGATCCTATAATTGTTTCATGAATTGTTTGAGGGTGGAATTGAATTCATCAATGTTGCTACCTAGTTGTTCCTCGATGTATTCCATTTTGGCATGAATGGAAAGAATTCAATTATTCACTTGGGCCTGAAGGTAAATAAGGTCATTATTCAGTTTTTGATTGGTTTATTCTTGGAGAGTGGGAGCCATGAGTGGATGAGGGGTGGGTCCACAGACAAAAAATTAGATAAGTGATATATACCACTATGATGAAGGAAACAAGAGGAAACCAATGGGATAAGTGGGAAACAAGGGTGTTGGGAAGGGTATGGGTCCACGAGGTATACAAAAAGGTTAAAAATGATAGGGATCACAATAATCATGGTGAAAATGGGGACCCAATGAGATAGGTCTCAAATAAGGGTGCGAGAAGGACCTACATATTTTTCATTTTTACTCCTACAAGGTTATACTCTGACGTGAATAATAATGCAATCTCCATGTCCCCAATTTTTTAACAGAAACAAATGTGTATTAATTTTGCAAACAAGATGTATCAGTCAAGGTTGCGTAGTTTAATGTCCATGATCTAGAGCCCTTTGTAATTGAACATATAGGCTGGTGAGTCATTGGAACCAAGTGTAAATGTAATTTTCATTTAGGATAGTGAGTCATTAGCACCTAGTTTTTGTATTGCACACATCACAATAGTGCACAGAGAAATGTTCTCAGAGACAAGGTGCACACATTTTATGTGTTACACGCACCTGCGTAAGTGTCCACATTGCACTATGTTCCATGCAGTTGGGTGACTGTGTGGTAATGACTAGAAATGCGCAAAGAAAATTTACATATATGACTATATATGTTTTAAGGCTAGAGAGCCTGTGTGATTATGAGGGTAGTGATCTTGGACATAGATAGGTTAGTGTGCATATCCATGTAAATATATTCATGATTAATAATATAATATTTCATCACTGTGCATAGATACACTCAAATGAAATGAGATGGGGGGATGACTCCACTAAAAAAGGGAAAAGGGGGGGAATATTTTAATAATATTTACAAAGAGTGTAACGTGGATATGTTTTTATCCTAAGTTCTCGAGGGTAAGGAGTGGATCACCAAGTGGCTTAAAGATACTTCTAAAGATGAAAAGTGTCAAGTGGAAGGAATGCAATATATATTTCTATCATTAGTGTATTTTGGGTATAATTGAATTATTATTCATGTTTCAGGATCTTGTGAGTAGAAGGGGGTCGGACTATATGGGAAAATACGATTGTTACCTTATCTGCATAGAGAAGCTTGTAAGGAGTTGTGGTTTTGTAATTTGAGTTTACTGTCAAGGAGACGAGATGAAAAACCATGAGAAGTCTCTCTCAGAGAGATATTGGCTTTTTTGAAGTTGTTGTTAGACTTAGGAGCATACTCTCGAGGTGAGAGTATTGCAAAGAATTGTTCCCTGCTGCATTGAGAATTAGTCATAGGGTTTGGAGACTTTATGCTCAGAATGTTGTTGGTCACCTTGGGAAGGGAAGTGGGGAATCTGAAAGAGTATTAAGAAGAGAAGGGGAATACTTCATTGGGTATGATAGCTGTGTGGGAAATGAGGGACTATGGGATATTTTTAACAATGGGCATCTAGAACTGAGAAATTTTGTTGTGATTCAGACCATAGTGTGTCACTAGAAGTATTTTTACCTTGTCGATTCGAGCCACAGCTTGGGGGTGACTTGTTGTTGAAAGATTTGATAAAAAACATCTATGGTTGTTAAGAAAGTTTGAGTCAAGGCCATAGTTGGTAACCTTCATAAAGGATAAGTGTTTTTTATGTACTTGTCTTGTTTACTATGTCCTTATTTGTCTGTGTTTGACATGGATTAATTTTTATATGGGTTGTTCTATATAATTTTTTATTTTTGTTCTGTTTAATGTTGCTTGCACATGTAATTATGGTACCTATAGCATTTATCTATTGTTGTGCATAGATATATCAGTTGATGATAGCCTTGTTTGATAAGTTAATCTTTTGAATTGGTTAATACTCTTCAAAGAGGATTGAGTGGCTGACTACGTAGGTTTGTATCATGTGTGCATCAAGAGGTTGGAATTTCTGTGCGTTTTCAAGGAAACATACCCCGCACAATGTAAAATTAGACATGGTGCATAATGCCTAGATGGATGTGTGCATAGTTATGTTGTGTGATAAACATGTTGGTGTGTGCAGTTAATGTTTACTGACTTTCATTGCTTAAGGTTGTACTGAAAAGAGAATGTTTCTTCCACTATTATAAGTTGTGTGGTGTGACTCAAGGTTGGGTTGAGTGTGTTACTTCAAGTGATATTGCACAGACTTTTGTTATATTATAATATGTGTTCGATCTTGGCCATAATGATTATTTTCCCTCTAAAAGAACTTAGATTTTGAAAGTTTACATAGTTTTCTTTATTAGGAAGGGATCTCGTTGTCTATCGCGTTTGATTACGAAGATCTTACAAGTGTACAAGGTATTTTTGATGAGAAACCTAAGTAAAATTTCTAACTTGGCACGTAGACTAAAAAACTTGTAACATTTTTGTCCATAGGAAGTATCTTCCACCACCTCATCCAACCTTGGACTTCCCCAAATCTCTTGACCCTGAATGTATTCTAGAAAGTAGTCCACTAATTAGTTCTTTACTATTACAAAACCACTAACAAGCAAACTAAACCCTAGCTACCTTATCTTGTTCCCAGAGCTCGCATCCTGCCGTAAACCTAACCCGAACGCTCCCGCCCTGCAGTAATCCCAGTGCTTCCTGATTCATACGTGGCTCTTAACGGCGACCATCCTTATCCCCAGGTTCTTTGTGCTCCAGATGACCTGGTAAAGTTTTTTCCCAGTTACTGATCAAACCGTTTAAATTTCTGCGCTTCGCATGCACGAATACTTCTTCCATAAAACTTTTCTATTAGAGCTTTACCTAAATACTTCTCGAACTCTGTGTTAATAACTCTCTGGTGATTATGTGAAGTAAAACCTCGACTGTTAGAGCTCTATATTATTCTCGGGTGGATACGTGAACGCTTATGTTAAGTAAAACTCTAATACTTGTGCGGTAAAACTCTGCTGTTAGAATTGGTGGTATATTCCTTTGCAATGAATACATACACTTCTGTCAGAGGTAAAACTCCAATACACTTCATTGTTATTGGAGGACCGTGTTCTATGTTTCGTGCTTAGGAGGACATTTTTTATTCCTCACTCATTTTTTATCCCTCTCACTCTCACATGCGGAAACCCTAATAATGCTTACTAATTATATAAATATCGTTAACGTTTATGTTTTCTTTATAAATTATATAGGAAAATTGAATATTTAATAAAAATAAATTCAAGGAATCCTAGGAAAATTTAGTACTTACTTTTCCATGATTTATTGATGGTAAATTTTTTAAATGGCTGCCATATAAACGATGAAGTGATTATGTAAAAGATAAGCCGTGATTATGTGGAGATATTACTTTCAAAAATAAAAATGGATTAATCATCCTAAACCATTTAAATTTTAATTTGATTTTTTATTTCTTATGATTAAAATTTACAATTTCTTCAATTTAAAATAAATCTTACAATATTTTAAATAAAAAACTATTATTTTTTAAATAAATTACAAATCAATTTAAATTATCAAAACATTGAAAAATGAATAATGATCAATTAACATGTTTTCATGTTAATTAAAAACAGATAAAAAAAAACATACTAAAAGTAATACACTTAACTTAGTTAACTTGAACAATATGTACACTTTTTTCTCCTTTATAATTATTTTTTTGTCATTTTTATTATTTATTTAACAAATGAAAATTTTATAAAGTTTTGGGATGATTATATCAATAAAATTGGAGTTTATCGTTTATCCTATATCAATATAAAGTATACAATTTTTTTGTGACTTTTAAAATCAACAACTAGTGGGCACATCAATATAAAATATCTAATTTATATTTTATGACAATTAACAATTAGTTGGGAACTAGTACCTCAAGAATAGGAACACAAAGTAATATGATGTTTCAAACTATGACTTCACATAACTGAGTGCCTTAAGAGTATACTCCATTACATATTAAATTAATAAATAAATTATATTTAATAAAATTGAACCCTAAAGTGTTTGGATGTGTTGTTGAGTTAGATCATGTTTTCAAAATCTTTAACGATTTCTAGTTGATGTATACTAATGATTCTCGATAGAGTTTGTATGGATTAGAGAAAACATCTATAGTGTATTTAAAAAGTTATCTTGAGATTGCATTCATAGTCTTTGAGGATAAATTCTAAGTGTTTGATTAAAAAAAAATTCCACTCTTTGGGCTCTTACTTTAGTAGTCAAATTGTTGTTAGGAATACACCGCTTGAACGTCACCTTACCTTAAAATTCAAATATTATTATTATAAACATGGAATTTCTAGGTTGTAGGATATCGAGGAGACAATTGTGGGTTTAATTTTATGGCATTAATTTTATGGCCTTAGGATAAATATTCTACGAAACACGATTTTTCCGAGTGCATTTGCGTGAAATCTGGAAAGAAATTGTTAGATTCGTAGATTTGAGTAATTATTTCTGTATAATCCAAGTACCTCGGGGTTTTTCAACATGCTGAATCCATTTCTGCATTTAGAAATGGATTTTGAACAACAAAAACTAGTGATTCTATATCATTGGATTACGGTGAAAAAAACTATTTCCTAGAACATCTAGACAATGTCAATTTTATGAAGTAGACTGGGCCAAGGAGTACATTAAGCATGCCCCTTCAACTAGTGAATGATAATCTGAAAGTGATGGAAAAAATAAATCTAACACTATTGAAAATTCCTTATTAAAGTAGATTCTCATCATAAAAAAAAATTGCACCATTTTTAAACAAATATCTAAACAAAATGGAATAGTTATAGTAAAAATTAAAAGAGAATAGTTGAGATTAATATATAAAGATCTTAAGCGCTTATAAGTAATATAAATAAATGTATTTATTACTTCTAAATATAATTAAAATGGTTACCATAACTCATTTTTCAGCAAGTGTCTTCATATTTTCATGAAAGAAGGGATGTGTAATTTATAGTTCAATATTGAAGAGATCTCAATATGTTTCTCATTTGTCTATAACATATAGCATGTAAATTTTATACAAAATTAATACTGTAAATATAGAGTTCTCAAACATAGATTAGTCTAAGCATCAACATGTTTGAATTTCAATGATAAAAAGAAAGATTGATGTCAATCTGAATAATGTCACATACTCATAATGAATAGATCTAATGGTTAAGAGCATGTACTTCCTCTTAAATGATCATAAGTTCAAATCTAAAAAAAATTAATATATACTCTTAAAATTGAATTATTATTATTTAAATTAAATTAAATATATAAAATAAACAATCCATTAAATTTTAATTATTTTGTTTTTTTCACTATATTTATTAATCCTAAATTCTTTATATAAATTATTGATTTTAAATATTTATCTTTAACCTATATAAACTTTTAGCCCACTATTTATTAATAAACAACACATTTGGGCTGGGCTAAGTGACCAGGTTGGATTTTGATTGACCGTCATGTAGGTAATGAGATAACTGAAAGGTTTATATATATAATGAGATAACTGAAAGGTTTATATATATATATATATATAAACAACACATTTGGTCTAAGTGACCAGGTTGGAATGGTTAGAATTTGATGGACAAAAATGACTGTCAAGTAGATAATGAGATAACTCAAAGGTTTACATATATATGTATATTTATATTTAATCTATATAAACTTTTTAACTCACTATTTATTAATAATAAACAACAACACAATAAACACTATTTATTAATAATAAACAAAAATACAATAGGTAATATTTATTAATAAACAACATATTTTTCACTATTTATTAATAAACATCACATTTGGGCTAAGCGAAGAGGGTTGGAATTCGATGGACACAAATTTCCATCATATAGGTAATGAGATAATTGAAAGGTTTATATACATATACAACCTCGTGGTTCTTAGTCATAGATGTCGGGGACCTGACCTGCTAAAAGACCCAATAC
The DNA here is from genome assembly GCA_000966675.3 of Picea glauca. NCBI lineage: Eukaryota > Viridiplantae > Streptophyta > Pinopsida > Pinales > Pinaceae > Picea > Picea glauca. Next base: position 499,459 of record JZKD02S1977708.1, on the reverse strand, counting down.
CTGATAAAATTTTTGGTTACCATGTTTTGACTAATAAGTGGCTCATTGTCGGCACAATTAAGAAACCAACTCACTTCTGCGATGAATACATACACTTCTCTCTGCTATAGAACTCCAGGGTTTTTCAGGTTCTTCATTGTGGATGAGAGGAGGAGATTTTTTATTCCTCTCACATACGAAAACACTAATTCCGAATCCCGAATCACTTTACGTGTATTTTTATTATTTATAAAGGAAATTAAATATTTTAATTATTTATATAGAGTTTAATTAAATATTTAATAAAAAAACATTCAATTTTTTTTTGGAAAATCCTCGAGTACTTTTTCATGATCTATAGATAATAAACTTTCTAAATTATTGCGAGGAGACATCAGCTTCAACAATAAAAATGGATTAATCATTCTTAGCTATTGAAATTTCAATTTCATTTTTCAATTTTAATCTTAATAATTGAAATTTAAAATCTCTTTAGGAGAAAAGGCCATTTTTGTGGGGGCATAAATTCGACATTTCTAGCACTTATTTCAAAGGAGAATAAGCGTGTCTCTTATGAAGATTTTCCAATTTCCTTATGCAATCTGATCTACAAAGTGATTGCGAAAGTCATTGCAAATAGGATCAAGTCGATCTTGTCAAGATGTCATTGCACACAAAAGTCTACATAGAATTAAAAAAAATAACATTAAGTCATTAGTGATGAAAATGGATTTAAAAAAATCCTATGATAGTATTGATTGGGAGTACCTAAAAATTATTTTACTCATAGCAGGGTTTGGCACACACTTGACTGATTGGATCATGAGTTGCATTACTAGCACCAGTTTTGTTGTGCTAATAAACGAGGAGGTAGTGGACTTTTTCAAGACTGAAAGGGGGCTTCGGCAGGGTTTCCCACTTTCCCCATATTTATTTATTCTAATCATGGAGGGACTCACCCTTATGTTTGAAAAGAGCATATCCGAAGGAGAAATTTCATGTATAAAGGCTACAAATTTTATAAATATCGTTCATATTATGTTTGTAGATGATGTACTAATTTAGTCAAAGGGTAATATCATGGAGTGGACAACAATATCCGAGATCCCACAGTTATTTTGTTTGGTTTTTGGGCTGAGCATAAACATTTCAAAAGTAATTGTTCACTACTTGGGTTTAGAAGAGGCAAACATCATTCCTTTCAAGATCGCTACTCCTTTCTCCTTTGTCGAACTAAAATTGAGCTTCAAGTATCTCAGATACTATCTAAAGCTAGGTTCCTCAAAACTTGTTGACTGGCATTAGCTTGTGGAAAAACTAGAAAAGAAAATTGGGATCTGGTGTAACAACTGGCTATCACTGGGAGGTCAAATTATACTACTAAAACATCTACTAAAAAACCAATCCATCTTCTGAATGTCCTTGGAGCGTATCCCGCGCAAAATTCTAAGTTGAATCCCTAAATTAATGTTCGACTTTTTATGGAAAGGAAATACTGATAAACATTAGATCCACCTCTGTAGATGGGATCTATTGTCAAACACAAAGGATCAGGGAGGTTGTGGGCTATGGAATCTTGTTATTTTTAGCTCGAATCTTCTTACCAACACACTCTGGCAATCCATAACGCACAAAGGTCTATGGCATGACATTCTTATGGAAAAATATTTAAAATACACTATTGTTACTGCCTGGTTATGGAAATCCTCCCATAAACTGTAATAAACATATTAATTTAAACATCAATTTATTCCATAAACTAAAACAATAACTTCTACTTGAATGCATAAAACTCAAACTCCCCTTTTCAAATCCAAAAGAACCCTCCCAAAAAAAATATCTCCCTTCCCGTAAGCCTCCTCCACTCATATCTCTCCTTCATCGCCCTTTCTCCTCATTTATTTCCTCACCTACACATTTATGATCTTATCCGATTATTAATGCTTTATCCTATTATTAATGCTCCTTATCCCCTCCGTATACGTAATCTTTTAATTTAAACAATTAAATTTATTAACCCTTTTAAATTTATTACCCTCTTCATTCAATGTCATAGGTAATTAATTTAATTAATTAATTAATCAAAATTATAACAATTAATTAATTAATAAATATTTAATTAATATTATTATGCCAATCTTTGTTTAGGTAAAACCATGTTAAGACAATTAATCACCTAATTAATTTTTACTTAGTAATCCTTAAACATATATTCAAATAGGGTTGTCACATACACCCACCCTTCAGGAAACTTTGTCCCGAAGTTAAGGTATCTTATGGTCAAAGGAAAAGAAACATGGTTCCCACATTCATAACAATTAACCGACATTATCAGTAAGTAAGTCAAGAAAACTCATACATACTAGTGTATATGTACAAGAAATGCATGTGTAGCTAGTACATACAAGTCTCGTGCATGTACTAATAATCAAAACTATCATCCTTTAGTAATTTATGTATGCATCCAATCGAGTCAGCAAGACTAGTCTTTTATAAAAGACAACAAACCAATCAATTGTTTGATAAATCCTTTAATTACTATTATCCAGTTCAACAATTTTATTTAAATGACTATGGTTTAGTTACGTAATAATGACTATTCATATATACACATTTATCTCTTTTTTTTTTTTAAGGGAAAACATTAAATTCCACCACAAGATAGATCTCCATACCTTCTCAACTATTACTACTCATCCTTCCTCCCTAACCTACTTCCATGTCCATTCATATCCTTCCTCTACTAGACTATCTTGGAGCGTCAACTATATTGACCTAACTCCAAATAGAACCCGTAAGCGGAAGTGTCGCTATCTCGACCAAGATTCCCTAGCAGGCATGTGACAGTCATCATCACACGTCTTGGGGAGCATGAACTAACACCGTCCTCACATGACTTTAGGTTTCGGAGGATACACAGTGGGAAATGCCTTCACCCCTCCTAATCATAACTAGGGTCCACATCCTACAATGGAATATACAGTGGCACCGTGTTGCTAGGGGTTTTGGGCATGGGGGGCAGGATATCCATATGGTATCCTCGAGCTAGGAAGTTGTCCTAGTTGGCAAGGGGGAAACACGGTTTGGGCATAGTTGGTCCATGGCTTCAAGCTGAGAAAGGCAGCAGCAAGAAGGTCAACAAGATAAGCAGAGGGTTAGCATCAGACCAAGGTATGCTAATTTATGTATTTATTTTATTCTGTTATGAAATTATTATTAGTTGATAAATTTAACATGAGTATGTGTTCAATTATAAGAAATTATTGAGTTTTTTGCATTCAAGTAGAAGCTACTCTTTCAGTTTATGGAATAAATTGATGTTTAAATTAATACGGTTATTACATAAATAGAATGCAACCTCTAGTTTCTGTTCTGGCCTCACGAGCAATATCCCTAGCCTTCTCCACTGGCTGTGATGGAGCCCAGGATCAGGTCAACAAATTTTAATTGGCCTGGAGGACGATTCCCTCCTATCAGCCACATCGATTTCTCATCTAAATAGAATTAATATTACAGTTTGATCTCAATTGTGTGATCCTTCTAGCATGGTTTCCTCTCCAGATATTTTGAAAAACACTAATGCACTCAGCCTCATGGGTGAATTAGCAACATAGTGGAACTCTTACTACATGACTTTAAGAGGTGCAGACATCCTTCTCAGGAACTAGGTGAATTCCATGATGTGGATGGGGGGTGACTCCTCTAGAAGCCTATCAGTTAAGACCATCTGCAATGGAATCATAAATTCTATGGACATCCCATTCACCAATGGATAGTTAAAAAATCTATGGAAATGGAAGATTCAACTTAAAATAAAGATTTTTTTGTAGTTGGCTACAAATCAAAAGGTGCTCACTTGGGACTCGCTTCAGAAAAAAGGATAGGAGGGCCCGGGGCTCTATGAACTTCGAAATTGTAATATTGAAGACATCGAACATATACTCATCCATTGCCACTTCACAAAGGAGGTATGGAATCATGTTTTTTCTCTCTATCATTTAAATTTAAAATGGGAAGGCTACATTATCACAGATGGCTTTAATAGTTAGTAAACAATTTACACAACACCCCTCAGCCTAGCAGCGATGGTGTGTTGGAACATATGGTTAGAGAGGAACCACACTATATTTGAGGAGTGAATCCCCTCTCCTATCGCAGTACTCCAAAGGACTTTGGGATCCTACTTCTGGTGGCCTTCAAAATTACAAGTTAAACAAATCAAAACTTACAATTTTTGGACATTTGAAGGATTCAATATTTCTTGCTTTGATGGTGTAGCCCATTCAAATGGTCAATGTTGTGGTGCAGGGGGCCTCATAAAGTTTATTTCAAGCAAGGTTTCAGAAGGGTACATAAATTGCTGAGCCGACACAAACACAAAGGCCAAGCTCTTGGGATTATGGGCTACACACACTCTGGCAATCATTTGGTTGACTAAAAAACTTCTAGTATTGGGCGACTAAAAGTTTATAGTTGATTGGATAAATCAAAAGGGTCAACTGCTTGCAGTAAAGTTGGAGGGTTGGAAACAAACAAAAAAAATAGATGGCGACTACCTTCAAAGATGTAAATTTCCAGCACATCTTCAAGGATCAGAACAAAGAGCTGGACTTTATCTCAAAGAAGGCACTCAAGGAACATGTAGGCACACTGTTTTTTTTGGGGGGGAAAATGGGACCGAAATTCAACACACAAATCTTAACTTTTTTGAACCATCTTCAGCCTAGGGGGCAAAATGAATAGTAGAATTTTGTATTTTTGTCTCTGATATCCAAGATTTATCCTTTTCTCATTTTTCTGTAGTTATCTTTGAGTTTAGTTATGGACTGTTATTGTTATTCTCTTTAATGGTTTACTAGTTTTTTTGTATCGAGGCTCGCATGAGAACTTGTCCAGAAAAATTTTGTTAGGTAAACAAATTTATACTCTAATATAAATTTGAGTCAATTTTCTATTTGAAAAAAAAAAAAGAAATCTTACAAGATTTTAAATAAAGAAGTACAAATTTTCATCTGATTAATGTTTAGACACGATATTTTTGTTTCTTAAATTACAAATCAATTTAAAGTCACCAAAACATTTTGAAAATTGAATAATGATCAATTAACATGTTCTATCTAAAAACAGATAAAAAGATCATACTAAAAGTAGTACACATGGATACATATTTAACCCCGTTAACTTTAACAATACTAACACTCTGGTCCCCGAGGTGTAGGACAGTCGGTGACAGAGTGTGTTGTTAAGCCACTCTGTGATGTTAAAGTCACTGGTTCAGTTCGAAACATGCGGGGAAAAAAAATCCAACCATGTTAAGGGTTGGTGTGGCTCGGTCCGGGTACGATCCCCGAGTGATTTTGATGGCTTAGATGCCCCTGAGTCGCGGTTTCTCAAGCCACAAGTTAATTGCGTAGCCAACAGGTCTCGTACAAATTAACAAACAAAAAAAAAACAATACTAACACTCTTTTCTCTTTTATAATTATTTTAACATAAATTGAAAGTTTACTTGTCATTTTTATTATTCTATTTACCGAATTGAAATTTTTATAATTTTTTTAGAGGATTATATTAATCAAATTGGAGTTTATAGTTTATCTCATATCAATATAAAGTATATGAAGTATATAACATTTTTGTGAGTTTGGAACGGATAAAGGAGTTTTTTAAGAGTACACTCCATCACAGACTTCAGCCGTGGAGATAAAATATTAAATTAATGAACAAATTTTATCTAATAAAATTGAAGCCTAAAGTGTTTGGTTGTGTTATTGGTGTTGAGTGAGGTCATGTTGTCAAAATATTTAACGATTTCTAGGTAATGTATACTAATGATTCTCGATAGAGTTTGGATTGATTAGAGTCAACATCTATAGTGTATTAAACACGTTGTCTTGATATTGCATCCATGGTATTTGAAGATAAATTTCAAGTGTTTCATAAAAAAATAAGTCCATTGTTCGCGATCCTAATGGTTAAGAACACATGTTTCCTCTTATGAGGTCGTAGGTTCAAATACAGAGGGGGGTAGGGTATGTACACCTATGTAGACTTTAGAAACTAAATTTTTGTTCAAAGGAGGATCCCTTGTACCACAAATAAGGGGGTCTCATACACCAATTTGGTGTCTCGCTTGGTTGTCACCTTAAAATTAAATTATTATTATTATTACAAAGTGGGCTTTCTAGATTGTACGAGATGGAGGAAAAGGATGTGGGGTTAAGTTTACGGGGCAAAGTCTGTTGAATATTGAAGTGATGGGAAAAGGAAATGTAATACTATTGAAAAGTCGTTATTAAAATAGATTCTGATCTTCAAATAAATATCTAATTGCACCATTTTTAAACAAATTAAAAAAAACTTGAATGGTTGAGGTAGTAGAAATTAAAAGATATTAATTTAGATTAATATACCAAGATATTAAGTGCTTATAAGTAATATTAATAAATGTATTTATTACTTATAATTATAGTTAAAATCATCACCATAACTCACTTCAACAATTATGTGGTCTTCATGTTTTCATGAAAGAAGAGATGCACAATTTCTAGTCAAATATTGAAGAGATTTCAATGTCTTTCCCATTTGTCCATCACATATAACATCTAAATTTTGTACAAAATTAATCATATAAATATAGCGTACACCAACATAGATTAGTCTAAACATAAGAGATTTGAATTTCAATTTTCTTTTTATTCCTCTTAAAACATGATAGAAGGAAATATTAATGTCAATTAGAATATTGTCATGAAATCACCACTATATACAGTTTCAGTGGGCCTTATGTTTAAGAACATGTGTTTCATATTAAGAGATAACAAGTTCTAATTCAAAAGAGGGTAGGGTATGTATACCTTCATAGACTTTAACAATTAATCCTTGTGAGGAGGGGGTCCCTTGTCCTACAAACAAGGGTGTCTCATACACCAATTTAGTGTCTAACTTGATCATGACCTTCAAATTAGATTATTATTATTACTTAAATTAAATCAATTTTATAAAATAAACATTTGATTAAATTTCAATTATCTTACCATGACTCCATATGTGTGAGCTTTTAGCCCACGATTTATTAAGAAGCAACACATTTATATTAATATTTTATTTTAAGTATAATTATAAGTAATAAATACATTTATTATGTTGGATCATGTTGTCATTGATGCCAATGGTTTGATTACTTGGGAGATTGTTGGATCATATGTCATTGATGTAAATGGTTTGGTTTGATTGATGTCATTGGTTGATGTC
>JZKD02S1977708.1:468262-485777 GCA_000966675.3 Picea glauca | reverse complement strand
GTAGGTGTGTCCAACATATTAATATTACTTATAAGCACTTAATATCTTGGTATATTAATCTAAATTAATGTCTTTTAATTTCTACTACCTCAACCATTCAAGTTTTTTAAAATTTGTTTAAAAATGGTGCAATTAGATATTTATTTGAAGATGAGAATCTATTTTAATAACGACTTTTCAATAGTATTACATTTCCTTTTCCCATCACTTCAATATTCCCATTCAATAGACTTTTCCCCGTAAACTTAACCCCACATCCATTTCCTCCATCTCGTACAATCTAGAAAGCCCACTTTTGTAATAATAATAATAATTTAATTTTAAGGTGACAACCAAGCGAGACACCAAATTGGTGTATGAGACCCAACAAAATCAAGATAATGTATTTATGACAAGTTATAATAATATGAAATGTCAATTTCATAGTCTATTCTAGTAGGGGTCATAGGTAAAGACATAAATGAAAAAATTTTAAATGAATGTTGATGTTGATTTTTATCCATTTTAGAGGTTTTTTTTGCTTTAAACAATTGAAAAATATTTAATTAAAGGTATTTTTTAAGTATCTAGGGTTAGATTTGTTGTCGCTCTTTTTTTGTTTTTTTATGGTATCTATATATTAATACTCATGAGAGACGTTTATTTTACTTGATCTTTAAACACCACTGGAAACTTTCATGCTGGAAGCAATGGAATGTAGGGTTGGATTTTAAATTTGGGAGAAGACTTTAGTGGTGGTTCTTTTCTTATATGTTGATGTGTTCTTCTTTGTTTGTTTTTCATATGATAAACCTTTTTAGTTCCCTCAATACAACAAAAAAAATTCCATGTGGAAAATTGTTCCATTAAATGTAATCGAAATAAAGTGTATATAATCGTATTTTGTTAGATAACTTGAAGGACCTGAAATAACTATAAAAGTTACTCTTCAAGCCATTGATGGATTCTTTGGTGTGAAAGTTGTGTAGAAGTGGAGGCACCTTGAGGAAACTTATAATTACTAGGTAGGGAGGATGCATCTAATGCTCGCTACATGTAACAAATGGAGGAAGAATGAATGACATTCTTCTTTTCAATGGAGGTTCTAGCTATTATTATGGTGATGCTTAGGTTGAATCTTAGGTTGAATATTTTCTTAATGGGAAATGAGGGTTACGCATATGCCCTATTTTTAGTGGTTTGGCCACAAAAAATTATTTTTAAAAATATACTCGATAATTAATAATAACGTTTTAGATTATTTAAATTAATTATAAAATTTTATTAGTTAGTTAATATTTTTAGAATGAATGTTTTTTAATTATATATATATATATATATATATATATATATATATATAATTTTTTATATATATTATAATCATAAATATTTTAAATAAGTATTTCAAAATAAAATGGATTTAATAAGTTTCATTTAAGAAGATTAAAGATATTTCTTTGTTATAGTTAATTTAAAGAAAACAATTAACAATGTTAAAATACAAAAAGATATTTTATGATTTACATAGTGAAATGGATTGGAAAAATCCTAGCATGCATCATGATGAAAGAGCTTGCATCATGCACCATCAACCTCCTAACAAAGTGTAGTACCTAGACCCATGACATTTCAATGGAATGGACTTAAGTGGCATGTATAAATCAATGAAATGTTCATGCCAATGCCTCCACATAGAAGGATTATGTGTCAATCAGGTCATCGTAGCCCCTAACTCCTCCCACAACGAAAATAATGTCCCAGATTTTTGTTCCTTCTCTCTAGAGAAGGAGACACATGGATCACACCCTCCCTCTTATGTTGTAACTAAATAGGGGGAAATGATCACATGGTCTACTCATAATTCAAGTTATAGTTGTTAGTGTTCTTTTACAATGTAGCCAACTAGTGTTAGTCGTATACTCGTGTAGGAATACTTATTGTCCAAGGTGTGACACATACCTATTTGTGAATAATAGACATCTTCCTTTGTTATATAGGAGACATTGTCTTGTATTTAATTAGAACAAATCTAACAAATCATTTTCATTTTGTCTTGTATAACGTTTTTTGTTTTTTGTGATGTGTTTTTTCCCTAAGATATTCTTTTAAATATATCATGGTATCAACAAATTCTATGAAAATAGCTTCTCATTTTTTTTGAGAGATATTTTCAAGTTGTCTGAACTTCAAGATCTAGATCATATCTTCAAGATCCAGGTCAGATAAAATAAAAGAGGAGAAAGTTGATCTATGTTCCTTTACTATCCTAGATAGTGTCATTGTTTATCTTCATATCAATTAATATAGCCTACTCTACATACAACATTAAGGATTGAGTGTCGAAATTTATGAATTTACTCAACCAATTTCGATGCTTTTTTCTAAGTGAAGTAGATATCAAGCTCCCCATTCATCAATTCTCTATCTCATTCATTTTGTATTTTCACATATTGAACAATGAGCATCTTACTATATCCATAGTCATTCTAGACAATGCTAAATGGAGGTGGTAGAGATTGGGGAGTTCAAGCTCATAGCTGTATTGGGTTTCTTCCTTCTCACATTCACATCTACCAACACTTTTTGGTTAATTATCAAGTTCAACTATTCTACAGTAATTTTGTTATCATTTAAAGTTGTTTTCTTCTTCTGCATTAATTTTTATATGGGTAATTCATATTTCATTGGTAAGTCTCCCTATTAAACAACAATCATCTTGTACAAAATTAAAAACTCAAGCACTAGAATTTAGTTGGAAAAGACTTCAAATCAAAGCGACATAGTGATTGAAATTCAAGTTTCACTGGCACTAACTTTGTGAATGATGTTGTGTAGCTATATTGTTTATATGTTATCTCTCACATTACTGGTATGCATGAGGCCTCCCTCATAGGTAACATTTTTTATTTGTATGATATTACATTTCCTATTTTGTCTTTTTTTTGTGAACTTTTTAGTTGATTATATATAGAGAGATGGAGAGAGGGAGAGAGAGAGAAAAAACAATAACTAAAAAAAAGGCTAAATACTATTTGATTTCATGAAAATTTGTCCCATTAGAATGTGATTATCACCAATAATGTGTTGTTATCATTGTTTGAATTTTCTCAAAACAAAGTTGGCATTGCAGAGATACATATATAGTGTTCTTTTTGTATTTTCTATTGGAAAAATGGTGGAATAAAATACTAGTGAGCTCTTAAATCCCCATAATTATCACATATAGAAAATCAATATGCAACACTTGTTGCATCCTAAAGGGTTTTGGAAAATATCAGTTGAGGCTCAACTAGTGCTTACCAAGTAGGTTGAGAGATTTACTTATTGAAACAAATTTGTTGAAGACATGGGTTTGATTGGATTGAATTCTTTAGATATTTTTTTGTTTTGTATTATTGAATTTAAAACTCCGATCAAAATTTGGGACAAATTGGCTCCTTTATTTGGTAGTGACAGTGAATTTCAATCATCACAATTGGAAGGATAATTTTCATCACTTGTACTTGATGAGCATGTTTCCATTGAATATTACCTTACCGAAATTAGGTTAATATTGGCAGAAGTGAAAGGGTGTGGAGAAAAAAAAATAGATCAAGAGTGGATTTTCTTTACTGTATCGAAGGTTAAAGTTCCTTTACTGGTATTTTTTTCTATAATTTACTTTACTATGGATGCACTTGGACATGAGTTTAAAACCTACTCTTTTGAGATTTTATGCGAGTTTCTTAAAAGGGAACAATCTAAGCTTATGTAATTAGATTATATTGTTGGTTCGTGTAGTGAATACCTTCAAAGGTAAGCAAAAAAGACAAGATAAACAAGAAAATATTTTTCTCAACCTAGTGAGTCTCCCTACAAACATCACAAAAACATAAAATGTTTTTCCTCCATCTTCCAGGTCTAGTAACTCGACTTCCAAGACAAGAAGAATTCAAATGAAATGTATATAATTTTTATGTCATATTTTTGCATGTTGAAGTTTTTCCTCTATATTCCATGTCCTGTAACTCTACCTCCAAGACAAGAAGAAGTCAAGTGAAATCTATAAAAATTTTATGCCATATTTTGGCATGTTGAATCCAAATGTTGGTTGAAACTAGAAACATTGAATGAAGTCATGCTAAAATATAGCATTCCAGTACCCAAACCTTCCTCATCTTCCTCATATAGTAAAGGGCATGATTTGTCTACTCAATATTTATATGCATCTTCAGACAACTATATACTTCATTGTGTTGCATCACATCATATTACTCATTCTCATGAGTTTCTACCTTCCACATATAATTGTAGGATTCAACATGTCACAATTAGAGTCTCTACAAAAATTAATGTTTTAGGATAATGAATCATCTAGTTATATGTTGAGTGCATGAATGATATTCTCTTTGTTTTGAGATTTTATGTGAGTTTCTTAAAAGGGAACAATCTAAGATTATGTAATTATATTATATTGTTGGTTCATGTAGCGAATACCTCCAAAGGTAGTCACAAAAAACAAGATAAACAAAGAAATATTTTTCTCAAACTAGTGAGCCTCCCTACAAACATCACAAAAAAATAAAATGTTTTTCCTCCATCTTCCAGGTCGAGTAACTCGACCTCCAAGACAAGAACAAGTCAAATGAAATGTATATAATTTTTATGTCATATTTTGGCATGTTGAAGTTTTTCCTCCATATTCCATGTCCCGTAACTCTACCTCCAAGACAAGAAGAAGTCAAGTGAAATCTACATATTTTGTATGCCATATTTTGGCATGTTGAATCCAAATGTTGGTTGAAACTAGAAACTTTGAATGAATTCATGCTAAAATATAGCATTCCAGTACCCAAACCTTCCTCATATTCCTCATATAGTAAAGGGCATGATTTGTCTACTCAATATGTATATGCATCTTCCGACAACTATATACTTCATTGTGTTGCATCACATCATATTACTCATTCTCATGAGTTTCTACCTTCCACACATAATTGTAGGATTTAACATGTCACAATCAAAGTCTCTACACAAATTCATGTTTTAGGATAATGAACCATGTAGTTAAATGTTGGGTGCATGAAGGATATTCTCTTTGTTCTTGACATCTCTACCAATCTACTTTATATTTATCATATTTTGCATTTTGGTAATGGTAAAACAATAGAGTTTTTTCATGACGATGTAGCCATTCAAGAACTAGAGAATCTAGATATTAATGTTCCTTCTTGAAGATGTTATCATAGCTCTCAATTGTATAGGTTTACTTTGTTTCAGCCTTCCTTTGGTTCCATTTTAATTTCACATGTTGATTATTTTTGTATAATTTGTCATGAAAGATATGGTGATCTAAGCTATATGTATTTGAAGTAGTTGGACACACAAAATTTGGTTATTAGTCTTCATAAATATTCTTTCACTAGTGGAGTTTGCCAGGTTTTGTTCTTGGAAAACAACATGAAGATTTATCTCCTAAAGTTAAGTTCCTATATGTGCACCACTTGAGTTGGTACATAGTGATCTCATGTCATTTCTAACTCATTCAGTTTTATGGGATCAGTATTCACTTGCTTTTATTTATTAATTATCACATTTCTCTTGGTTGTAATTAGTTTAGTTCTAATGGTGAAGTTTTTGCTACTTTTAATACGTTAAAGTATTTTGTTGAGAAGCATACCTCTCTTTTTTTTCAAGAAACCATGCATTGATAATGGGGTGGAGTATATCAATCAGGCCTTCAAGGATATTTTTTGTAGAGAACACAGAATTCAACATTAACAGTCTATTCCCTAAACCCCTTAGTAAAATGTTATTACTTAAAGAAAGAATTGGACACTAAAAGAGATGGAAAACTACATTATTTTGTCCAAGAACATTGAACCTTGTTTCTAGGATGAAATAGTCAATTGTTCCAATTACATTCAAAGTCATATGCCTTGTAGGGAAGTGTTGCATATTACTTCAAATGAATCTTGGAGCCATGTTCAACCCAATGTCTCTACTTTTAGAGTATTTGGTAGTTCAACGTGGGTCTGAAGTCTAGATGAAATATGTAAAGCTATGGAGAGGAAGAGACAACCACTAATATTTGTTGGTTAATATGATAATATGAAGGCATGTGGCTTATTTTATCCTATTTATAGATATTTATTGTTTCAAAGAGTTTTTCATTTTGATGAGTGCTTCAACTCCAAATTGTCTTCTTCTCCACTAATAAATTTTCATGTTGAAAATATTTTCATACTACCAACCATAGGATCTTATTCCAAAATATATTTGGAAAAAGAAATGACCATAGAATCAGGAAGGAAGAAATAGTTGCAGAATAATAAAATTCTAAAAACTGTATTATCTTTTATATTAAGAGTAGTTGATTTCCATTAGGAATGGTTGCACGTGTTAGTATTTTATTTGTTCCTACAATCAAATGAAGAATAGATGAGGTTATAAGAATGAGATCAGATGATCTAGCAACAGAAAGTCGATGTCAAGAATGTCTACAATAAGAAAATCCATGCCTTGGTGTGTATAACGAGAAATTAATCCCTCAAAAGATTGTCGCGGTAAAAAACGAGATTATAGAATCCCAAAATGGCTTGGCGTAGGACAAAAGGGCTTGCGCACCCAAAAATATGCTAATTTTATAGTCTAGGGGGCTTATCAGAATACCACAGCCTAAGAGTGTAGAAATAACAATTCTTCAAACCCTGAAAGACCAATGGCTCAGATATTATCGTGCACACTTTGCCAAGATCGATGGTCAATATATAGTTTTTGGGTACCCTCTTCAGAGTCACATTTGGATCCAAGCCTCAAGCACTCTAAAGAGGATCCTTCGATGGAAAATAAATATTTAAATAAGTGTTGCCCCCATCAACAGTCCAAATATGATCCAAAACACCAAAACTTTTGGCCAGGTGTCACATCATCCAGCCAATAGGGTGGTGTGAGGGCCAATCCAAATATACCACATGGACATGCAAAGCCCACCACCTGCAGGGGTAAAATCCTCAAATATGGGTGACCTATTTCCCCCTATCCACCACGTTAGTAACAATATGGGACAATAAGAAGGTGACACGTGTCCACGGTAGGTCGATTCTAAAATGTTTCATGCCTCAACCAATTTTCTCTTTGGAACATGGAAAAATCGATGGTCCTGGTTCAATCTCCCATTACTCTGTTCAAAGGTCAATATTTTTCCTCACATACATGTTCTTGGATTCTCATTTAAGACATATCATACAAAAATCCAAATGCACCCTTGCAATGGATGATCCAAATCCATTTGGACGTTTTTTTTAAGTCAGACCGATCAACAATTTGAATCTGTCATCAACCATTTAAGAATCCTGAATAGATGTCATGACATCCCTCTAGCAGAGAACTGTTAGAGCCAATCTATGGATATCAAGTGGATAGGTGAAACCCACCAAAAACACCCCAAAGCATATCAAACCTGGGTGACATGTGTCCCACTTCCCCACCATGTCAACATCTATAATAAACCCCAATTTTTTCATTAAAAAAAAAATATTCTAAGTAAATTAAGTTCTAAGTATGTATGTTAGATTTACAACAAGAGGAATAACCTTGATTTTAAAACTATGTTACTCAGTGTATTCAAATTTATTTCCTAATATTACAGAACCATAGTCTAGTGTTTACTCTTCAACTTTTATTTAAGTTATACTCACCTTGGTAAGTGGTTAAATGGTTATATTGTAGTAGAAAGGGAATAGACATAGGCCTATGACTTAATATTTTGGCCTCTTCTTTAACACCCACTTCTTCCTGTGCGCGCTTACTTGAACTGCAAGACCGTGAGGAACTTTATGAACATAAAAAGGGTAAACACAATCCTTTCTTTAGCGTTGGGTTTATTGGGTTGGGTTTTACATAGATGACCACAGACTTTGACGGATTTTCTTCAGTCGAGTGTGAGCCTTCGTAACCCAATAGAACTCCTAGTTGAAAGTGAACCCTAAGCTGGAAGTAGATTGATCTTTACCATACTTAACTAAGTCCAACCACCGGCACTAACTAGACTAGGAAATGACGTGTTCGAGGAGGAGTGGATGTGTTGATAGACGGAATTAAATCTGTTATTGGCCATTAAATGGGGTGGATGAGAAAACGAGAATCACCAGGTTCCCTCATCGAACCCAAACATGCCACATCGCTACTGTCACATGGTGCAATTCCTCGTTATACTCACCACATTCAATATGGGTATCTTAGGGTACAACCGAGGTCCATTATCATTTTTGTGTAAACCTACTCTAACTAGAGTTCTGTGCGGCGGTATAGTGACTTGGAGCACTTCTTAGATTACTCCTGTTTTGGTAAGTAGCCATCGGATTATATAATTTTTATTGTAGGCTAATTTTTGTGAACAAAATTACTATAAATGCAAGACATAATTTTTATTTTTTAGGGAAACCTAGAAAAATATCAAGTTTGAGGTGCACACAAGGTGTTTGGGGTGTCTTTTGGTGTGCAAGAGAAGTCTAAAGGATTCTCTTAAGGTCTTTGTTATTCTCAAGGTATGTTATAAGTTTGTGATGTTTTCATAAGGTTGTGGTGATGTTGTATGGCATGTTATGAAGTTGTGATGTTTCCATGATGTTGTCATGAGGTTGTTGGTGTTTATAGGTGGACCCATGTGGACCTAGGATCTCTATGTGGACCTAGTTTGTGAGGCTCATACTTGGATATTTTGGCACATGATTGGTACATCTTTTTATGTGGTTGTTGGGTTTTGTATGTGGACCCATGTAGAACCATGATCTCTATGTGGACCCAATTTAATGATGATGATGTATCAATGATAGTGAAAGAGATAGTGGCAGTGACATGTTGATTCTTTTATATACATATTTTATGGTGGAAGGAACGGGCAAGGAAAGGGTCTTGGAGTCTCCTTCCAGTTGGAACTAGAGAATCTAGGGACTTGTAGCTTCCTTCGGGTCAGTTCCTATAAATCATGGGGTTAGTGCCTCCTTCTGGTTGGAGATGGACAATATTTGATGTCATAGCTTCCTATGAATGTAATCTTATGATTATATAATAAAATCATTTTGTTGTTTATTTCCACATTAAATTTGTTTTGCACTATGCATTTATTCTTCTTCTCTTTAATGTATATTGGGATGCATTTATTTGATTGAAAATTTAAATGATTTGAAAGGTCATAAATTATAATTGATATTCATTCACCTGCCCTCTTAGTACCAACAATTTTTTCATATTTATTAAATCGACCTTATTAACTAATGTCGACCTTTATTAAATGGAAAATGTATTATTCTATCTACGTGAAGGATTAGGGAGGTTGGGTCCCAAACATACACTCACCATTGAAAAAGATCCTTGTACTCAAGTATTAATATGATGAAAATGTTTTGGAATGGTAGACAAATCCCAGGTGGAACCTTCTGGTGGAGAATCCTTCCATTGAACCAAAAAATCATAGATGGTACATTGATGGAGACAATGCTCTCGCTTGTCCAATACAACTTGTGGTTGCAACAAAATGGAACCTTATTCATTCAACTCTGGTAGGTTGGTATGGGTGTGGAACTTGGTGCCAATCAATTTCTTCAAGCATGAGACATGAAAAAAAAGATGTATCTTGGAGTGACTAGGTAAAGCTAATTTATAGGCAACTGGCCCCACACATTTGAGAATAGTATAAGTACCATAACATTTTGAGTTAATTTTCTGACATTATTTGTATTTGAGTGAAATATTATTGTATGGTTGTAGATGAATAAAAACCTAGTCCCCTTCAGGAAATTAACGTTCAAAATTACCTTGATCTTCCTATTGCTTCATGCAGTTTTGAGCCATGACCAAATTTTATTTGATATTATGGAGAATGGTCATGTGAACTATAAGATTGTGGTCAATCTCTTGAACCTTGGAGACAATGGGCATGTACATGGGATAAATGATGGTGGATTTTGTCTACAGACTGCTTCAAAAAGAGTCATGTGAGTGGTAGTATGATAAGAGGTTTTGCAACACGATTTAGCTAGGGGTAACCAGTGAAGCCATTGATGTTGTCTATCAAATTGAAAACACCTCAAATATGTTTCCAAACACTTGTTGACCATTTCTATTTGGCCATCAGTTTGGGGATGATAGGATGTGATGATATGCAATTGGGTTCCCTCGAGCCTGAATAATTCTTTCTAGAAATTTCTGGTAAAAGTGGGATCATGGCAAAAAATGATAGAATGAGGCATGCCATGTAGTTTGAAGATATTATCCACAAACAATTGAGCCACTATGAATATTGTGCATGGGTGTTGAAGAGAACATAAATGAGCGTATCTAGAAAGACAATCCACCACCATCATTATGATGAACTTATTTCCTAATTTGGGGAATCCAACAATTAAATCCATGGAAATATCCATTCAAATAGTAGTTTGAAGCGAAAGAAATTTTAGTTTACCATGAGGTTTTAGAGTCTCTCCCTTATTGTGATGACATGTATCACATTTAACCACAAAGGCGTGGATGTCCTATTTCATATTGTCCTAGAATAAATATCATTTGACTAGATCATAAGTTTTGATAAAATCTAAATGGCTAGTTGTAGGTGAAGCATGAAACTCAAAGAACACCTTGGATTTAAGAGATGACTATTTTCTTAAATACCCTAGAGTAGCTTGGGGATCATGTTAAATTTTTTGGATTGGGCTAGAAATTTTGGAGTCTTGTAACCATTCCTGGTGAACATCCTGAAGCCAGTTAATGATATCGAATGAAAGGGAAAAGAGGGAGCCTTCTTATTCATATTTCCTAGAAAGTGAATCAACAACCACATTTTCTTTTCCCTTCTTATAAAGAATCTCATAATCATATCCAAAAAACTTGGTCACCCATTTTTATTTCTCCAGGGATGAAATTCATTGTTCCAAAAAGTACTTAAGTCTTTGATGATCTATCTAAATTTGGAAGTGTTGTCTGAATAAATAAGGGCACCAAATATCCACTGCATGAAAAATAACGAACATTTACTTTTCATAATTGTTGGTGAAAGCTAAAGCTCATCCCCCATGCATGATGACTACCATGATTAGTGCACATAGTGTTTTTCAAGGCTTCAAAGGATCAGTGAGCTACTAGAGTCCAACTAAAAGAATTCTTTTTAAGGAGAGTTGTTGAAGGGGATACGATTTTTCCATAATTATGAACAAATTTGTGATAATATCATGTTAAACCTAGGAAACCATGAACAATTCTAAGAGTTTTAGGGAGATGCTAATTTGACATAGATTCAATTTTCTTAGGATCCACCCTTACACCATCCCTGTGAACAATATGGCCCAAGTACTCAAATTCAGAGAAACCAAAAGAACATTTATACTATCTTAGGAAAATTTTATGCTTGAAGAGGAGATGGAGAAATTGATATACATGGGTTAGATGGGATAGCCACATTTTACTCTAGATGAGAATATCATTAGAGAAAAATAATGCAAAGTGACGGAGGAAAGGATGAAAGACATGATTCATGAGACTTTGAAAAGTGGAGGGGGGATTACATAGACCAAAGGGTATGACCGAGAACTCATTATGTCCCTCATGAGTGTGAAATGTAGTTTTTGGAATTTCTTCATCCTTCATACATATCTGGTGGTAGCCATAAGGAAGGTCAACTTTGGTAAAATATTGATCCCCAGTAAGTTCATCCAGAAAGTCATCTATGATGGGAATGGGAAATTTTTCCTTGATGGTAAGTTTGTTGAGGGAATGAAAATCAGGACACATGCGCCAAGTTCCTTCCATATTGAGGACCATGAGAAAAGGGGAAGAATAGGGAAGTGTACTAGAATGGATAACACTCACTTCTAATGATTCATGGAAAATTTTATCAATTTCATTTTTTTAATCAAAGGGATGATGATAAGGGAAAAAATTGGGATGAATAATGAATAGGATTAAAGGAATGGAATTTTCATGGCCATTGTGGGAGACGGGAAGGCCCTGGGGATTTTGGAAAATAGTGTCATGGTGGGAAATGATAGATTGAAGTTTGGGGTGTACTCGGAGTGTCTGAACTTCTGGAATGGAATGGAGTTGGGAAATGATTCCAGAATGAACCTTTTAGAGTAACTTTTCCATGCAATGGGAGTTGAGTAACTTTTTCATTCAATGGGATTTGATGATCTGAGAGAACCTGTTGTAATTCCTTGGAGTTTATATTTTTGGTTGTCATGTTAGAATTTCATGGTTAAATCCTTAAAATCCATGGTTATGGGGCCAAGAGTGCATAAGAATTAAACACAAAACACATTATCACAACCATGCATGTCATTAGAAAAGATGTGATATTTCTGGTTACACTCACCAATTTGTAGGAATCCATTTGCACAATGCCCCCCACATTTCATGGAATCGCTTTACTTAGGAGCATACTTTCTAGGTGAGAGTATTGCAAAGAATTGTTCCCTACTGCATTGGGAATTAGTCATAGGGTTTGGAGACTTTATGCTCAGAATGTTGTTGGTCACCTTTGGAAGGGAAGTGGGGAATCTGAAAGAGTATTAAGAAGAGAAGGGGAACACTTCATTGGGTATGATAGGTGTGTGGGAAATGAGGGACTATAGGATATTTTTAACAACGAGCATCTAGGACTGAGCAATTTTTATGTAGAGAGAAGAGTAAGATCATCTTTTTCAGGTAGCATTGCTTTAGGTGAAACCTCAACATTTTCATCTAAAAAATCCTCTGAAATGGCCATATAATGTTTATGTTCTTTACACGTGTTCCTTGGAAAGTATTTATCATCATAGTTATAGAAAATATTGTTGAGTTGAAATTCAACCATTTCCACATGTGTTAATTTTTGGAGCTTGATAGGAATGGCTTGAGGGGAAGGGATGGTGGGTCTAGGGTGGGGAACAAAAGAATTATTTTTTCTCTAGGCCAATATGACCTATTGTGCCTCCTTGGCACATTCAGTTTCTTCCAACAAAGTCTATGGGAGATCCATTATGATGTGGGATCATATTTCATCCTTGAGACAACTGATAAACAATTCCCAAAAGAAATCCTTTGTCATGTTGTTCATTTGGAAAGTTAAGTGCTCAAAGGAAATAATAAAATCTTCCATTGTTCTAGACTATTTCAACTTAGTCATATATCCTAAATGGTGGCTATCCATGTCAAAGAATTCATACAACCCGGTAACAAATTGTGACCAATAAACATAGCCTTAGCGTGCATTTATACACCATTTCAATCATTTCCATCGTTCTAGATCCAATTTTTTTTTTTTTTTAATGAAGTTTGGTCATCTCATTAGTAATTCCATGGAGGGATAAGTAGTGTTCCATATGAGTGACCCAGGTTGTTGGATCTAATCCATTATATTTGTTCACCTCAACTCTATAAAGATGAGGGTCATAAGGTAGGGAGTTGGAATAAGACTGCAGAGGCTGGTTGGAGTCAACACCTTCAGTATAGAGAGGTAGGTCAAAGGAGGAATGATCCTAGAATTGTTTCATGAATTGTTTGAGGGTGGAATTGAATTCATCAATGTGGCTACCGAGTTGTTCCTAGATTTATTCCATTTTGGGATGAATGGAAAGAATGCCATTATTCACTTGGGCCTGAAGGTAAATAAGGTCATTATTCAATTTCTGATTGGTTTACTCTTGGAGAGTGGGAGCCATGAGGGGATCAGGGGTGGGTCCACAGAAAAAAAATTAGATAAGTGATATATACCACTATGATAAAGGAAACAAGAGGAAACCAATGGCATAAGTGGGATATAAGTGTTTCAGGAAGGGTATGGGTCCACGAGGTATACAAAAAGGTTAAAAATGAAAGGGATCACAATAATCAGGGTCAAAAGGGGGACCCGATGAGATAGGTCTCAAATAAGGGTGTGGGAAGGACCTATATATTTTTCATTTTTACTCCTACAGAGTTATACTTTGACCTGAATAATAATGCAGTGTCGATGTCCCCAAATTTTTAACAGAAACAAATGTGTATTAGTTTTGCAAACGAGATGTATGAGGCAAGGTTGTGCAGTTTAATATCCATGATCCAGAACCCTTTGTAATTGAACATATAGGATGGTGAGTCATTGGAACCAAGTGTAAATGTAATTTACATTTAGGATAGTGAGTCGTTAGCACCTGGTTTTTGTATTGCACACATCATAGTAGTGCACAGAGAAATGTTATCAAAGACAAGGGGCACACATTTTATGTGTTACATGCACCTGTGTAAGAATGCACATTGCACTATGTTCCATGCACTTGGGTGACTGTGTGGTAATGACTAGAAATGCGTGAAGCTAATTTACATATATGACTATATGTGTTTTAATGCCAAAGAGCCTGTGTGATTATGAGGGTAGTGAGCTTGGACATAGATAAGTTAGTGTGCATATCCATGTAAATATAATCATGATTACTAATATAATATTTCATCATTGTGCATAGATGGAATCAGATGAAATGAGATGGGGGGATGACTCCACTAAAAAAGTGAAAAGGGGGGGAATATTTTAATAAAATTTACAAAGAGTGTAACGTGGATATGTTTTTATCCTAAGTTTCCTAGTGTAAGGAGCAGATCACCAAGTGGCTTAAAGATACTTCTAAAGATGAAAAGTGTCAAGTGGAAGGAATGCAATATATATTTCTATCCTTAGTATATTTTGGGTATTATTGAATTATTATTCATGTTTCAGGAACTTGTGAGTAGATGGGGGTCGGACTGTATGGGAAAATACGATTGTTACCTTATCTACATAGAGAAGATTGTAAGGAGTTGTGGTTTTGTAATTTGAGTTTACTGTCAAGGAGACAAGATGAAAAACCCTGAGATCTCTCTCTCGGAGAGATATTGGTTTTTGTGAAGTCGTTGTTAGACTTAGGAGCATACTGTCCAGGTGAGAGTATTGTTAAGAATTGTTCCCTGGTGCATTGAGAATTAGTCTCAGGGTTTGGAGACTTTATGTTCATAATTTTTTTGGTAACCTTGGGAAGGGAAGTGGGGAATCCAAAAGAGTATTAAGAAGAAAAGGGGAACACTTCATTGGGTATGATAGGTGTGTGGTAAATGAGGGACTATGGGATATTTTCAACAACGGGCATCTAGGACTAAGCAATTTTGATGTGAGTCAGACCTTAGTGTGTCACTAGAAGTATTTTTACTTAGTGGATTCGAGCCCTAGCTTGGGGGTGACCTGTTGCTGAAAGATTTGAGAAAAAACATCTATGACTCGGAAGAAAGTTTGAGTCAAGGCCATAGTTGGTGACTTTAATAAAGGATAAGTGTTCTTTATGTACTTTTCTTGCTTACTATGTTCTTATTTTTCTTTGTTTGACATGGGTTAATTGTTATATGGGTTGTTATATATAACTTTTTATTTTTGTTCTGTTTAATGTTGCTTGCACATGTAACTATATTACCTATAGCATTTATCAATAGTTGTGCATAGGTATCTCAGTTGATGATAGCCTTGTTTGATAAGTTAATATTTTGAATTGGCTAATACTTTTCAAAGAGGATTGAGTGGCTGACTATGTAGGTTTGTATCATTTGTGCGTCAAGAGGTTGGAATTTCTGTGCGTTTTCAAGGAAACATACCCCACGCATAGTAAAATCATACATGGCGCATAATGCCTAGATGGATGTGTGCATAGTTATGTTGTGTGATAAACATGTTGGTGTGTGCAGTTAATGTTGACTTACGTTCATTCCTTAAGGTTGTACTGAAAAGAGAATGTTTCTTCCACTATTATAAGTTGTGTGGTGTGACTCAAGCTTGGGTTGAGTGTGTTACTTCAAGTGATATTGCACGGACTTTTGTTATATTATAATATGTGTAGAGAAACTTCATATTACATTACTAAATAGTGTTCTAGGGAATTACAATTTTGTTGAGTAGGAGCTATAGAAGTTGAGGTTGTGTGACGTTGCCTAACATGGGGTGGTTGGGGACATTACGTTATGGTATAAGAGATATTGGTTCAACAGTGTATTTGTATGGGTCATAGTCTAGCACGAATAGATGTGTGCACAAAAAATTGGTGTCACATAGTGCATATTTTAGTTTGTGTAGAAAACCATTGGTGCACAGTATAGAGTTGTAATGCGCACAAAAATAGTGTCGGGTATGTGTTATATTCTTTGCATGTGTGTATGTGGGAACATCAGATATGAAAACTATGTCTGACGATCCCTATGTTATTTACTTTTGTGTTGTGTGCACCGAGTGCTTTCCTTGGGGTGTCCCAAGGGTGGAAGGTATCCCCCCCGTGATTACATGTAGCGTTTGGAAATGGGCAGTAGCCTTGCGCAGCACCCCAATTTTTTTTGC
Organism: Picea glauca; assembly: GCA_000966675.3. Classification (NCBI taxonomy): domain Eukaryota; kingdom Viridiplantae; phylum Streptophyta; class Pinopsida; order Pinales; family Pinaceae; genus Picea; species Picea glauca. The sequence continues at coordinate 469,459 of JZKD02S1977708.1, read as the reverse complement.
GAGGTGGGTATTGCTATTTTTAAAGGTTTTGTAAATTAATCCTCGAATAAGGGATTAAGGTTTTGGTAGCTACGAAATACCTAAAAATATTGTATATATATTTTATGGTGAATAGTGAAATTTGATATAATGAATATAAGAAAGGTTTTTCGAGTTGAGGGTTTTCGGTATAAAATCTTTGTGTACTTTGCGTATGAACAATTGATTAAATTATGTTTTTCTTAAGAATCTATATGCATTGCTTTAATTCACAGGTTTAAAACTTACATGTCATATCAGATCTCATTTTTGTCTTTAGAGGGATGCCTTTGTTGTTGAGGGATGCCTTTGTTGTTGAGGGTTTGACTCTGTTTGATTCAAGTATAGAAAGAGGAATGGAAAGCTCATCTAGAATGGAGATACAAAAGTTCAACTGTAAAAATCTTGAGCTATGGACGCTCAAGATGGAGGACCTTCTTGTAGACAAAGAACAATTGATCATTGTGGATCCTAGTACACAACTTATTATTACACCATCTACTATCAAATAGGCTACTGGTACACAACCTACTAGTACACAAACTACTAGTACACCAGCTACTGGTATGTCGAAGGAAGATTGGAAGAAGTTGGACAAAAGAGAAAGGAGTACTATTCGAACCTGCCTGGCAGATTCATTTTGTTGAATTTCTTGGAAGAATCTAGAGCCAAGGAACTATGGGATAAGTTGGGTAATTTGTATCAATCAAAGTCCCTCGTAAATAAGTTGTAGCTAAATCTGTGTATTATGTTTCATTCATAGATAATTTTTCAAGGAACACATGGATTTATTTTCTTAGAAAGAAATCTAAGGTATTTGATAAATTTAAAGCATTTAAGTCTCTGGTAGAAAATCAGACAAGGAAGAAAATAAAGGTATTGGGAATAGATAATGGTGGAGAATTCTATGGAAATGAATTCGAAGAATTCTATAAGAAGTGTGGTATATCAAGGAAGAAGAATAATCCATACACTCCTTAGCAGAATGGAGTTCCAAAAAGGATGAACATGACACTAATGGAAAGAGCAATGAGCATCCTCAACAGTGTTGTGTTAGGACAAGAATTATGGGCAGAGGTAGTGTGTACAACATGTTACCTGGTCAATCGATCACCTTCATCAACGTTGGATGATAAAACTCCACACGAGGTATGATTTGGAAAGAAACCCTCTATTCAA
>JZKD02S1977708.1:402234-449067 GCA_000966675.3 Picea glauca | reverse complement strand
AATATGATTCGCTCAGCTTGGCGAATGTCTTGTCATGTCCAAAATGACCTGCTAAGCCTCCACTGTGCTTCTCCTTTACCAAATTCTCCCTCATGGAGCAATCTGGAATGCACAGCTGATTGCCTCTGAACAACAATCCTTCCTGGATCATGTAATCAATCCACGGGCTCTGATATCTGAGAACTGGGTTCTTGGTTGCTTCATAAGCTTCTCCGAAGTCTGCATCTCCCGCATACATATTTTTCAAATTTTCAAAACCCAGTGTCTTGACTCTGAACTCCTGCAGCAGCAAACATTTTCGGCTCAAGGCATCTGCCACTTTGTTAGTAGTCCTCGAAATGTGCTTGATCACGAATGTGAAATTCTACATGTACTCTACCCATTTCGCATGCTTTTGATTCAGCTTTTCTTGCTGACTCACGAACTGCAATGCATGATTATCACTGTACAACACAAGTTCTTTGGGTATTAAGTAATGCCTCCACTTTTTCAATGCCTGGATGATGGCATACAACTCCTTATCGTACGTGGAGTACTTCATCTTCGCATCATCCATCTTCTCGTTGTAGTATGCCACAGGCCTATCATCCTGACTCAACACCCCTCCAACAGCATACCCGTTGGCGTCACACTTCACCTGGAAGGTCTTCTGAAAATTAGGCAATACTAAAATTGGCTGCTCTGTTATCTTGCACTTCAAAAAATTGAAGCTTCTCTCAGCCTCGGTTGTCCATTGAAAAACCTTGTTCCACTTTTTCACAGTGTCCATCATCGCTGCGCTAATTCCACTGAAGTTTCGAATGAACTTTCTGTAGAAACTAGCTAGACCATGAAATCTTCTTACCTCAAAAACGTTCCTCGGCGATGGCCAATTCCTGATCACCTCTACCTTCTCACGATCCATCTTTAGTTCATTCGCTGAGATTACAAAACACAAATAAACAAGTTCTATCTGCATGAATGAACATTTCTTCAAATTAATCAACAAATTCTCCTGTTGTAGCCTTCTCATTACAATGGCCAAATGCCTCAAATGCTCAGCCTTGGTCTTGCTAAATATTAGTATGTCGTCCAAGTATACGACCACAAATTTTCCAATGAAATCTCGTAGGACTTTATTCATCGGCCTCATAAAGGTGCTTGGCATGTTTGTCAATCCAAACGGCATGACCAGCCATTCGTACAAACCCTCGTTTGTCTTGAAGGTTGTTTTCCATTCATCTCCCTCTCTCATCCGGATCTGATGATATCCACTCTTGAGATCTATCTTCGAAAAGTAATTTGCCCCACTCAGGAAATCCATCAAGTCGTCCATTATTGCCAGTGGAAATATGTACCTGATGGTGATTTTATTTATCACCCTGGAGTCTGTACACATCCTCCAGCCTCCATCCTTCTTCGGACTTAATACTGTCGGAACAAGACACGGACTAAGACTTTCCCTCACAAGTCCTTTGTCCAGCAAGTCTTGCACCTGCCTCTTGACCTCTTCGTTCTCCTGAGGTGTCAATCTGTATGCTGCCTTGTTCGACAAACTCGCTCCAGGTATGAGGTCAATGTGGTGACTCACACTCCACACCGGTGGCAATGAACGCGGTAGTTCATCCACAATGATATCAACGAACTCTCCCAATAGTTCTTGAATCTCTTCTAGTAAGTCATCCACTCTTGTGCTTGTCAGGACAATTCTCGGTTTCCTGACAACAAAGAAATATGGATCTTCATTCTTCTCCATCTCTGTGAGAAGGTATTTCCCACTCATGAGAAGAATCGTGTTGCTCACCTCCAACTTTACCTCCTTATCCTTTATCGGCAGCAGTTTGTGAAATTTCCCATCTTTCTCCAAGGTGTATGTTTTCATCTTCCCCTCATGAACAACATTTCTATCATACTGCCATGGTCTACCCAACAGTATGTGACATACGTCCATGGGAATAACATCGCACAGAATCTCATCATGATAATTCCCAATTTTAAATTTAACTAAGCATTGTTTAGTGACACTTACCCGGTGCCCTTTTTGTAACCACAAGACTTTATATGGACTCAGGTGCTTAGTTGTTTCCAGCTCCAGCTTCTCCACCATCTCGGTCGAAACGAGATTGTCAGTGCTTCCACTGTCAATTATGACTTTGCATTTTCTGTCCTTGGTCGTACAAGCCATTCTGAACAGTCTGCTTCTTTGCACTATGCTTTTCACTTCTTTCTCTTTTTCGGGTACCAAAAGGATCTTATGAGTTCCCAACAACCTTCCGCTGTCTGCACCTTCGCTCTCAACATCATGCCCCTGCTACGCCTCAGTGATGTGAGCTCCTCCTCTCTCCATCTTTCTGTCTGGACAGTCAACGGCTTTATGTCCATCTTTACCACACGTAAAACATGTGATAATTCCTCCTCGACCTCTTCCTCTGCCTCGGGTACGAGGAAATGCATTTGCATCAGCATATCCGCCAGTCTCCTGATCATCTTGCTGCCTCCTTGGATCAACATGTTGCTGCCTCTGCCGTGTGGTTCCACCTCTTTCAGCCTTTCCCTGAGGCTTCTTCCAATCCTCCTTGGGTTTATGTATTCTCTCCTGGGCAATTGTCTTGCCTCTAGGTTGGCTTCTACCTTGCCCTCGCTGTCCCTACTTGTGGCACAGCTTCTCCTTGGCTTTTAGAGCCATCTGGTATGCATCCTCAATTGTTCAGATGGTAACCATGCTCAGCTCATCCTGAATTTCATACCTCAGACCATTCAGGTATCTCGCCACCTTTTCGTCATCACTCTCCCGATGACGAGCTTGGATGTTGAGTCTATAGAATTCCTCGGTGTATTCTTTCACTGTCATCAACTTCTGTCTTAGGTTTTGCATGTGCCTGAACAGAGTGATCTGGTAATCTCTGGGAATGAATTTTTCTTTCATTTTAGCGATCATCCTGTCCCAACTCTTGATTTTATGTTTGCCTCGGGAACGTCTCTCTGCTTGCAGCTCATCCCACCATAAGGCTGCATGTCCCTTCATCTTGGTGACAGCATGCCTCACCTTCTTGTCCTCTTCGATATCTTCATAATCGAAGTAGGTGTCGAGTGCTCGGATCCAATCCAGCAACTCTTCTTTGTCTAGACTCCCCTCATAGACGGGAATGTCCATTTTCATCTTCGAGCTCATCCTTGAAATGGCTCTGATCAACCTCTCTGTTGAGGCGTCCTCTGCTAAGACCTCCTCGACATCATGTCCAACTTCCTCTTCCACCTCGAAATCTCTGAAATCTCTAGCGCCATCTCCGTGCCTTTGGGTGGTCTCCATCTCCTCGAGTCTCTCCCTGAGATCTCGTATTTGGCGGTCCATCTCTAGATTTCCTAGCTGCCTGCCTCTCCTTCGAGCATCCCTGTCTTCACGATCAGGTGACTACCTCTGCCTTCTGGGCGGCATGGTGTAATCCGCTTCTTTCTTTCTGTTACCTAAACAAAGAGAACCCCAATTCCTGCTCTGATACCACTCTGATGTAAGTCGTGTGTATCAGAGTGTTTTCCTTTTCTCCTTCACTTATCTCACCTGAGATATATAGACAAGATTAGGAGCTCTGATACCATTCTAACGTAACCTCCCCTCTATGGACGGTCACGCCACTAGGACCTTCGACGACACGGCCCTGAAGAGTCAATGCTCTTCCAACTCCCTTGGGAGTTCTTTACCCACAGTAATACTTCTTGGCGATCTTCCCTTCGTGTATTGAAAGATCGGATCGCGCGATATTGTGAGACTCCTAACACTGCTTCTTGTCGTTCGAACGACGAGCTCGAATGCTGATAGTCAACGGTCAACCCTCTGGGTATCGCCACTGACTATGTCAACCACCTGATTTCCCAAATCCCGAGCGCCGAGGTGTCAATTCCCCGACGCGATGGCACCGGTATTTCACTGTACCTTGTGGCCCAACACTGTCCCATCACTTCGGGAATTCGCGGATTGCAAATCCACGACACAAGTGCTCCTTGAGGTTGAACTTCAAATGCCGACTCCGTGGGATCTCGTGCCACCTGTCCCCTTTTTGATCGACAGCCTGAATTAACTCGAGAAATCACTACTCGTGATTTCAATGGGTGAACTCCTGTCCCTTCATCCACCGAACGCCAATATGCGATGGCACTGTGCCTTGGTCCTAATGCCAAAGGATTTAAATGATGCGTAACTTATCCCTAAAATCAACGATCATAGATACTTCATGGATTCTTCCTGACGATTTAAAGTCATCGATTCTCTTCCTCTTGATGAATCCTTTGCTCCACCACCTTCTCCTGCGTGAACTTCGTTGGGGTCTATTCCCACAACGAATCAAAGGAACTATCCCTCCTGAGCTTGCCAACTCTGGTTCCTTCAGGGATGTCTCAAACGCGCTCCCTGTGTTCGACCATCAACTACTCCAAACCGTGTTTGAAGTTTGCCCCAGTCCGGTGCACTCACAGTCACAACAACCCCACCTTTCACTTCTGAGACATTCAGACTTCAATTCTTCCATAAAATCACATACACATCATATGAAATAAATACATAACAAGAAGTAAGTATGCAAAGGCATAATGCAAGTAACACACAGAGAACAAACACATCCATAGGAATTGAATTAAAGCTTCCCTATTCTCCTTTCCTAGACTCGCCTCTGAGACTTAAATTCAACGTGCTCGTCACCTTCACGGTTTGAATAGCCCAACACAATTTCGATAGAGGAGAGTAAGAGTTTAACTGTAGAGCCACTCAACGCACCCTATGCGGAGGAATTTAACTGCACTCTATGCAGGAATCTCTTGGCTCGAACAGAGAAACAATTTGAAGCTTATTTTCGCCTCTCTCCCAGATATCTAATCTGCCATGAGATTACATATGCAGCATATATGACAAAAGCATAAAAGGAAGCAAGTATGCAACAACATACTATCAAGAACACACAGAGAATAATCACGACCATGAAATTGAATCAAAGCTTTCTATGAATTCAATATATGTACATGGGGATTCTTCACAAGCTCTTTGCGCTTCTCTTCTTGCTCCTCAATGATAATCTCCGCATAATCTGAATGCTCTTGTTACAAAGATACAAAGGAGGGTGTCTATACTCCGTTTTCCCTCTCGAAAGAAAAATTGTCTAATCTAGACTTAATTATCTTATCTACCTGCACTAAATCTAATAAGTGCCTCTGCTACCTAAGGACGAGAGCTTATCTGCTCAAGGTCCATTTAAAATGTACAAGTGCGCTTTATTATGAATGCTTTCATTCAAATGCCGACGCAACAGATATCAAGGTGATTCAAAATTTTGGTGCTGACGTCATCCAACTGTCGTTTCCTTATCCACGCGTTGGCTCGCTTGACGAGGTGCGGATGCTCCTACATCAACACATAATAGTAGTGCACAGAGAAATGTTATGAAAGACAAGGTGCACACATTTTATGTGTTACACGCACCTATGTAAGTATGAACATTGCACTATGTTCCATGCACTTGGGTGACTATGTGGTAATGACTAGAAATGCGCAAAGCGAATTTTCATATATGACTATATGTGTTTTAAGGCCAGAGAGCCTGTGTGATTATGAAGGTAGTGAGCTTGGACATAGATAGGTTAGTGCGCATATCCATGTAAATATAATCATGATCACTAATATTATATTTCATCAATGTGCATAGATAAACTACACTAAAAAAGGGAAAAGGGGGGGAATATTTTAATAATATTTACAAAGAGTGTAACATGGATATGTTTTTATCCTAAGTTCTCGAGGGTAAGGAGCAGATCACCAAGCGGCTTAAAGATACTTCTAAAAATGAAAAGTGTCAAATGGAAGGAATGCAATATATATTTCTATCCTTAGTGTATTTTGGGTATTATTGAATTATTATTCATGTTTCAGGATCTTGTCAGTAGAAGCGGGTCAGACTGTATGGGAAAATATGATTGTTACCTTATCTGCATAGAGAAGCTTGTAAGGAGTTATGGTTTTGTAATTTGAGTTTACTGTCAAGGAGATGAGATGAAAACCCCTGAGAGGTCTCTTTCGGAGAGATATTGGTTTTTTTGAAATCGTTGTTAGACTTAGGAGGATACTCTCTAGGTGAGAGTATTGCTAAGAATTGTTCCCTGGTGCATTGAGAATTAGTCGTAGGGTTTCGAGACTTTATGTTCAGAATGTTGTTGGTAGCGTTGGGAAGGGAAGTGGGGAATCTAAAATAGTATTAAGAAGAGAAGGGGAACAATTCATTGGGTATGATAGGTGTGTGGGAAATGAGGGACTATGGGATATTTTCAACAATGGCCATCTAGGACTGAGCAATTTTGTTGTTAGTCGGACCTTAGTGTGTCACTAGAGGTATTTTTACCTAGTGGATTTGAGCCCCAGCTTGGCGGTGATCTCTTGCTGAAAGATTTGAGAAAAAACATCTATGGTTGGGAAGAAAGTTTGAGTCAAGGCCATAGTTGGTGACTTTCATAAAGGATAAGTGTTCTTTATGTACTTGTCTTGTTTACTATGTCCTCGTTTGTCTATGTTTGACATGGGTTAGTTCTTATATGGGTTTTTCTATATAATTTTTTATTTTTGTTCTGTTTAATGTTGCTTGCACATGTAATTATGGTACCTATATCATTTATCTATATTTGTGCATAGGCTTCTCAGTTGATGATAGCCTTGTTTGATAAGTTAATATTTTGAATTGGTTAATACTCTTCAAAGAGGATTGAGTGGTTGACTACGTAGGTTTGTATCATGTGTGCATCAAGAGGTTGGAATTTCTGTGTGTTTTCAAGGAAACATACCCCGCGCACAGTAAAAGAAGACATGACAAATAATGCCTAGATGGATGTGTGCATAGTTATGTTGTGTAATAAACATGTTTTTTTGTGCAATTAATGTTGAGTTACTTTAGTTCCTTAAGGTTCTACTGAAAAGAGAATGTTTCTTACACTATTATAAGTTGTTCGGTGTGACTCAAGCTTGGGTTGAGTGTGTTACCTCAAGTGATATTGCACAGACTTTTGTTATATTATAATATGTGTAGAGAAACTTCATATTACGTTACTCAATAGTGTTCTGGGGGATTAACATTTTGTTGACTATTAGCTATAGAAGTTGAGGTTGTGTGACGGTGTCCAGTATGGGGTGGTTGGGGACATTACATTATGGTATAAGAGATATTGGTTCAACATTCTATTTGTATGGGTCATAGAATAGCACGAATAGATGTGTGCACTAAAAATCGGTGTCACATAGTGCATATTTTAGTTTGCATAGAAAACCATTGGTGCATAGTATAGAGTTGTGATGCACACAAAGATAGTGTTTGGTATGTGTTATATTCTTTGCGTGTGTGTGTGTGGGCACATCAGATATCACAACTCTGTCTGACGATCCCTACAATATTTATTTTTGTGTCATGTGCAACGAGCGCTTTCCTAGGGGGGTCCCAAGGGGGGTAGGTATCCCGTGCCTGATTACGCGTAGCATTCGGTAATGGGTGGTAGCTTGGGGCAGCGCCCCAATTTTTTTTGGGGGGGCGGGTTTTTCTATTTTTAGCGGTTTTGTAAATTAATCCTGGAATAAGGGATTAGGGTTTTGGTATCTACAGAATACCTAAAAACATTGTATATATATTTTATCGTGAATGCTGAAATTCGATATAATGAATATAAGAAAGGTTTTCCCAGTTGAGGGTTTTTGGTATAAAATCTTTGTGTACTTTGTGTTTGAACCATTGATTAAATTATGTTTTTCTTAAGAATCTATATGCATTGCTTTAATTCACAGGTTTAAAACTTACATGTGGTATCAGATCTCATTTTTGGCTTCAGAGGGATGCCTTTGTTGTTGAGGGTTTGAATCAGTCTTGATAGATCAAGTTCGTCTTGGGTCTGTGATAAACAGGGGTTTAGTGGAAGATTTTGCAATGGAGATTCGAGTATAGAAAGAGGAATTCTAAGCTTGTCTAGAATCGAGATAGAGAAGTTCAATGGTAAAAACTTTGAGCTATGGAAGCTCAAGATGGAGGATGTTTTTGTAGACAAAGAACAATGGATCACTGCAGGTCCTAGTACATAGCCTATTGGTACACCATCTACTATAAAAAAGGCTACTGGTACACAACCTACTAGTACACAAACTACTAGTACACCAGCTACTTGTATGTCGAAGGAAGATTGGGAGAATTTGGACAGAGGAGAAAGGAGTACTATTAAACTTTGCCTGGCAAATTTGATTTTGTTGAATGTCTTAGGAGAATCTATAGCCTAGGAACTATGGGATAAGTTGGAGAATTTGTATCAATCAAAGTCTCTGGTAAACAAGTTTTTTCTTTGAAAGAAGTTGTATCATCTTAGGATGGAAGATGGAGATTCTGTGACAGAAAATCTAAATGCCTTTAATACTTTGGTAGGTCAACTTGGCTCTGTTAATATTATAATTGCAGAGGAAGATAAGTGTATTACTTTTTTATGTTCTTTACCAAAATCTTGGGATAATCTCGTTGTAGCAATAGGTAGTACCACTCAATCTACATTGAAGTATGAGGATGTAGTTGCATCCTTGTTATCTGAAGAGATGAGGTGAAAACGCATGGATGGTCACAACACATATGCTTTATTTATAAGAGGTTGTACCCAATACAGGAAACCTGGTAAGCCTTTTGGGTGGAGATATAAATCTACAGGTAGATCTATGTCTCCAGGAAAATATTTGAGGAAATGTTGGAAGTGTGGTAAAACAGGGCACTATAAGAAAGATTGCAAGTCTAAGAAGTTTGAAAAACCAAAGGAATCTGATAGTACCTCTTTCATAGAGGCGAAAACCTCCACTAAAGAAGGAGGTGATGTTTACCTGGCATCTATAAGTACACATGCAGAATGTGATGTATGGTTGATTGAATAAGGTGCATCATACCATATGACTCCTCACAGGGAGTGGTTCTCTGAATATGAAAAATATGATTGTGGTGATGTATTCCTAGGAGATGGCTCGACAACAAAAATATTGGAACGTGGAAGAGTTAAGTTGTTGTTAAAATATCGAAGGATTAGAACTCTCCGTGGGATTATGCAGAATCCAAAACTAGCCAAGAGATTAATATCTGTAAGTAAGATGGAATATGCAGGAGTGGTTACTGTATTTGGAAAGGGCGTTTGGAAGATGGTACAAGTAGAAATGGTCTTGATGAGGGGAGTTCAGTGTGGAACTTTGTACAAGTTGTTGGGAAGCACTTATACTAATGGGTGTAACAGTTTTGTTGTTCCTAAGTAGAGAAATGAAGGAGACAAGACCAATATTGTCCTAAAAAAGAAGACCATGATGTGGCATCAAAGGTATGGTTGAAGATATGTATAATTTAACACTGGATTTTGATTTATGTGAACATTACATATATGGTAAACATAATCGAGTAAGATTCCCATCTGGTGCTACAAGAGCAAAGGGGATCTTAGAGTTGATACATGGTGATGTGTTTGGAGCTATTCCTATTCCATCCCTAGATAAATCTATGTATTATGTTTCATTCATAGATAGTTTTTCAAGGAACACATGGATTTATTCTCTTAGAAAGAAATCTAAGGTATTTGATAAATTTAAAGAGTTTAACTCTTTGGTAGAAAATCAGACAGGGAAGAAAATAAAGGTATTGAGAATAGATAATTGTGGTATATCAAGGAAGAAGAATACTCCATACACTCCTCAGTAGAATGGAGTTCCAAAAAGGATGAACATGACACTAATGGGAAGAGCAATGAGCATGCTCAGCGCTGTTGGGTTGGGACAAGAATTCTGGGCAGAGGTAGTGTGTACAACATGGTACCTACTCAATCGATCACCTTCATCAGCGTTGGATGATAAAACTCTACATGAGGTATGGTTTGGAAAGAAACCCTCTCTTCAACATCTTAGAGTGTTTGGTTGGGATGCTTAAGTACATGTTCCAAAGGAAAATAGAAGTAAGCTAGATAAAAAGGATGAAAAGAGTATCTTTATTGGTTATAAATATGGTGTGAAAGGTTATAAGCTTTAGAACCTAGAAACCAAGAAAAATATTTACAGTCGAGATGTAGTTTTCAGAGAGGTAAAAGATGTGTCGAAATAAGAATTCCTACCAACGTAAGATGAACCTAAGAAAATAGAGCTTCAGTTGGATGATGCAAAATCAGAAACATCTAAAGAAGAGGAAGCAAAAGAAGAAGAATAAGAAGAATAGCCCCATACCCCAGCATCTAGGAGATCATTGAAGGATATAACGAAACTAGAAAGGTATAGTCCACTTGATTTTCATTCCAATTTTTCTTTATCTATTACTGATGATGATCCTAGAACTGTCAGGGAAGAAGTGAATTCAGAGGATAGTAAACTCTGGAAGAAGGCCATGGTTGAAGAAGTGGATGCCTTGGATAAGAATGAGGCATGGGATATAGCTGAGTTTCTAGCTGGAAGAAAATCGATTGGTAGAAAATGGTTGTTCAAGAAGAAGTTTAATGCACAAGGTAAAGTGGAGAAATACAAAGCTCGATTAGTAGAAAAAAGTTATTCCCAAGTAGAGGGAATTGACTTTGGTGATATTTTTTATCCTGTTGCTAATTTATCTTCTATTAGATTTATTTTATCTATTGCTACTGCTTTTGATCTTGAAGTGGAAGATATGGATGTGAAGACATCATTCCTACATGGGGATATGGAAAAATAAATCTGCATGAAGTAGCCATAAGGATTTATAGTGAAGGGAAACAAAGAGTTGGTTTGTAAGCTAAAGAAGTCACTATATGGTCTGAAGCGATCACCTAGGATGTGGTACCAAAAGTTTGACACATACATCCTTGGATTAGGATTTGTAAGGAGGGTTGATCACTGTGTATATTCCAAGAAGGTTGGTAATCACTTCTTTTATGTAGTGTTGCATGTTGACGACATGTTGTTGGTAGGAAATAAAATGCATGTTATTAAGGAGATGAAATCACAACTATCGTCCAAATTTGATATGAAGGATCTCGGTGCTGCTAACTTCATTATGGGAATGGAAATTAAAAGAGATCATGAAAAGTGGAAACTCTGGTTGAATCAGAGAAAATATGTTGAGACGATATTATAGAGGTTTAATATGCATGTAAGTAAACCACTCAAGGTTCCTATTTCTATATGTGTAAAGTTATCTACAGATCAATGTCCCAAGATATAGGAAAAAGAAGAGGACATGTCCCAGGTTCCATATGTCAGTGCAGTTGGAAGTTTCATGTATGCAATGGTCTGTACTAGACCAGACATTGCACATGCAGTGGAAGTTTTGAGCAGGTATATGTCAAAACCAAGGAAGAATCTTTGGGCATCAGTAAAGAGGGTCTTTAGGTATCTTCGTGGCACTACCAGTTATGGATTGTGCTACCAAGGAAGGCCAGGATTGGAGAGAGTGTTGGACATACATGGATTTGTTGATGTAGACTGGGTTGGATATCTAGATCGCAAAAGGTCTAAAAGTGTGTATGTGTTTAACCTATTTGGAGGAGAAATCATTTAGATGAGGAAAAGACTGGTTGTAGTGGTACTCTCAACTACAGAAGCTGAATACATGGCAGCCAGTCATGCAAGAAAGGAAACAATATGGTTACAAAGATTGTGTTTAGGTATTGGGTTAGTACAACAAGTAGTGAGATTAGATTGTGACAATCAAAGTGCAATATTCCTGGCAAAGAACACATCTTATCATTCTAAGACAAAGCATATTGATGTTCAATATCAGTTTGTGAGAGACATGGTTGAGGAAAAGAAGGTGTTGCTAGAAAGGGTGGACACTTTGAAGAATGTTGCAGATTCATTAAAAAATCCCGTGAGCACAGAAAAGTTCTCCTAGTGTACACTAAAAATGGGTATTGTTCCCATGGATTGTTGATTATATAATCCCTTAGACCTTTGGATGCAAAGAAAACAACAAGTGGGAGAATGTTGAGTATGTGTTATATTCTTTGCATGTGTGTTTGTGGGTGCACCAGATATGACAACTGCATCTGATGATCCCTCTAGTAGTGATTTCTGTGTCATTTGCCTTGGGTGCTTTCCTAGGGGGGGGCAAGTATGCCTCCCCCTAGTTATGCTCAGCACCCCAAATTTTTTTTCTTAGCAGGTTTTGCTATTTTTAGCGATTCTGTAAATTCATCTCGGAATAATGGATTAGGGTTTTGGTATCTACAGAATACCCAAAAACATTGTATATATATTGTATGGTGAATGGTGAAATTCGATATAATGCATATAAGAAAGGTTTTTCTGGTTGAGGGTTTGTGGTATAAAATCTCTATGTACTATGTGTATGAGCCATTGATTAAATTATGTTTCTCTTAAGAATTTATATGCATTGCTTTACTTCACATGTTTAAAAATTACATATAGTAATGTGTGGGTGTGCGCATTAGAGTTTGGAATTTTAAAATAGTCCAAGAAATTTGAGGGAAATATTCTAACAAAATGGTGCAAAGTTTACATGTAGTACTTGAATGAAATCATCTAACAAATATCAATTTCTTGAGTGTTTTACATAACTTTTAGTGAATAGAGAATGGAAAATTCATTGTAGAAGATTAAAAGCACGGAAGATCCATGGAGGACTTACATTCTTCATGATGAATTTGGGGATCTGTATGTTGGGTTTGTTGTTGATGGTATTGAATCGAAGAAAGAGAACAAGAACTTGGTAGAAATTGTAAAAGTACATTTCCGGAGGAGGCTTCATAGAAATATTATTATAGTGAGGAACTTGGTATAAGTATTCTCACTATCATCCTTATTGAATTTTTTTATCATTATAATAATTCAAATAAATATTATGATTATAAAATATTATCTTCTTGGAAACAAAAACAAAAAAGTTTGAATCAAATTCTTCTATGCATAACTTCTTTGTGTGATAAATACTATTATAAAATACTCTTTCATTTAAATAAATATATTTTTAAGTAATCATATTTTTAAATAGAGATTTAGAATTAAATACAAAAATATAAAGTTTTAACAAGTATACATTTGGACAAACATTCAATTCAGTAGTAATCTTGATAAATATTGTGTTTTTAAATCTAATGAACTTAAAAACAATAAAGAAAACTTATATCAAATTAAAAAAAATTTATATCAGATTTATAAAAATCCCATAATTAAATAATAAATAAAATATACATTAATAATTGCAAGGCCTTTTACTGTTTGGAAATTGGCTTACTGCAGTTCCTTCCCTGTTGATTTCTCCTTAGCAGGTTTGTGCTTTCATATTAATAATTAAATATATAAATTAAATTTAATAATAATTACAAGGATATTAATTAAATTTAATATTAATAAACAATAAAAAAAATATTCAATTATTAATGAAACCTACTAATACTAAAAAAAAATGTTAAGAGAATAGACTTAATCTATATTATTTAAGAAGTATTAATAACTCAAACAAATAGTATCTCATCCCTTCCCTAATACCAAGGTTAAACCTTATTAAAAAAAGTTCTTAATATGCAAACATGATATTTCAAAAGACAAAAAAACATCTCCTTAATATGCAAACATGGTATGGTATTTCATTAAACTAGGAGACCAAAAAACATCTCCTTAATATGCAAACATGGTATGGTATTTCATTAAACTAGGAGACCAAAAAACATCTCCACTTTGTGGTATACTATACCCCATTCTATCTAAAATAAATAATTATGGGATCTAAAATAATCTTAAATTTGACGGTACACCACCAATTTCTCACCATTAATAAACAAGGTGACAAAATCGCATTTGATCATTCTAAAGAACAATAAAACCAACCGCTTAACACCTCATAAGTCAAACTTGATCACAGATGACTTTTGTTCGACAATGTGAAGGATGTGAGATTGATGGAGTGGCCATCACCAAAAGTAGTAATTGAGGTTAAGCAACGCTCAAGATCTCAAGAAGAACAGTTATACCAATGACAACAATGGCTTGTTTTTTTTCCATATGGAGCTCGTTCAGATGTCTGCCTGATAATTAATTTTCCTTAAAACATTGATAACAAAGTCATAATTGATTAGTAAGAAGTTATATAAAGATAATAGTGCCAACATCCTTTTGCTATCGGTAACCCTAGATAACAGGAACCCTATAAATTTTTACTTCCTTTTGCTATCGGTAAGGAACCCAAGAAATTTCTGTTGTAACTCAAACTCCACCAACAAAAGAGAGGGAGGTCGAGAGTCACAAGTACCAGATTTTTTGTGATTTAAATCTTCCTCCTCCAGTGAATAAAGAGATCGACGAACGAACTATCAAAGAGAAAATGTTGGCGAGCAGCTTTAGTTATAGTCCTCGTTTTTGTTGTTGTGCAAGCGCAAGCACTGTTTTTGCAGTTCAGAAGTGTTTTTTGATGTTGTAAGACGCACGATCTAATAAATGTATTTCATTACTTTTACTAATGAATTATTAAATCGTTCAAGTCATTTCCATTCCGGATTCGTTATGTAGGGTTAAAATCTTTTAGTGTTTTTGTATTAAGCATATGATTATTTAACAGTGTTCGCTCTTGGCCATAATGATTATTCTCCCTCTAAAAGAACTTAGATTTTGAAAGTTACATAGTTTTTTTTATTGGGAAGGGATCTCGTTTTCTATCGCGTTTCATTACGAAGATATTACGAAGATTTTGCCAGTTTACAAGGTATTTTTGATGAGTTTACAAGGTATTTTTGATGAGAGATGGAACCTAAGTAAAATTTCTAACTTGGCGTAAAATACTTGTAACATTTTTGTCCATAAGAAGTATCTTCCACCACCTCATCCAACCTCGGACTTCCACAAATCTCCTGACCCTGAAAGCGATCTAAAAAGTAGTCCACTAATTAGTTCTTTACTATCACAAAACCACTAACAGGTAAAAGAAACCCTAGCTATCTTAGCCTGTGCCCAGAGGTCGCATCCTGCCGTAAACCTAACCCGAACGCTCCCGCCCTGCGGTAAGCGTAGTGCTTCCTGATTCATACGTGGCTCTTCACGGCCACCATACTTATCCCCAGGTTCCTTGTGCTCTAGATGACCTGGTAGAATTTTTTCCCAGTTACCGATCAAACCGTTTAAATTTCTGCGCTTTGCATGCACGAATACTTCTTCCATAAAACTTTGCTATTAGAGCTTTACCTAAATATTTCTCAAACTCTGCGTTATTACCTCTCTGGTGATTATGTGAAGTAAAACCTCAACTGTTAGAGCTCTATATTATTCTCGAGTGGATACGTGAACGCTTATGTGAAGTAAAACTCTAATACTTGTGCGGTAAAACTCTCCTGTTAGAATTGGTGGTATATTCCTTTGCAATAAATACATACACTTCTGTCAGAGGTAAAACTCCAATACACTTCATTGTGTATTGGAGGACCGTGTTCTATGTTTCGTGCTTACGAGGACATTTTTTATCCCTCACTCATTTTTTTTCTTTCTCACTCTCACATGCGTAAACCCTAATAATGCTTAATAGTTATATAAATAACGTTAATGTTTATGTTTTCCTTATGATTTATATAGGAAAATTGATTATTTAATAAAAAAGAATTCAAGTAACCCTAGGAAAATTTAGTACTTACTTCTCCATGATGGAAAATTGAATATTTAATAAAAAGAATTCAAGGAACCCCAGGAAAATTTAGTACTTACTTTTCCATGATTTATTGATAGTAAACTTTTTAAATGGCTGCCATGTAAACGATGAGCCGTGATGATGTGAAGATATTATGTTCAAAAATAAAAATGGATTAATCATCTTAAATTACTTAAATTTTAATTTGATTTTTTATTTCTAATAATTAAAATTTACAATTTTTTAATTTAAAATAAATCTTACAATATTTTAAATAAAGAACTATTATTTTTTTAAATATCATATTTAAAAAAAAAATTACAATTCAATTTAAAGTAATCAAAATATTGAAAAATGAATAATGATCAATTGACATGTTTTAATTAAAAACAGATAAAAAAACATATTAAAAGTAATACACATGACTTAGTTAACTTTAGTAATATGGACACTTCTTTCTCCTTTATCATTATTTTTTTCTCATTTTTATTATTTATTTAATAAATGAAAATTTTATAAAGTTTTTATCAATAAAATTGGAGTTTATAGTTTATCCTATACCAATATAAAGTATACAATTTTTTTGTGACTCCTAAAATCAACAACTAGTGGGCACATCAATATAAAATATCTAATTTATATTTTATGACTGGTCGAAATTAAGAATTAGTTGGGAACTAGTACCTCAAGAATAGGAACACAAAGTAATATGAGGTTTCAAACTGTGACTTCATATAACTGAGTATATTAAGAGTATACTCCATTACATATTAAATTAATAAATAAATTATATTTAATAAAATTGAACCCTAAAGTGTTTGTATGTGTTGTTGAGCTAGATCATGTTTTCAAAATCTTTAACGATTTCTAGTTGATGTATACTAATGATTCTCGATAGAGTTTGGATGGATTAGAGAAAACCTCTTTTGTGTATTTAAAAAGTTATCTTGATATTGCATTCATGGTATTTGAGGATAAATTCCAAGTGTTTGATAAAAAAATAAGTCCACTCTTTAGGCTCTTACTTTAGTAGTCAAATTGTTGTTAGGAATACACCGCTTGAATGCCACCTTTTTTTTTTAAGTAAAAAGGCGAATCCTGTTATATTAAAACTTCAAAAAAGAAAATACACCATGACATGCAGTGCCACCTATCCCGCTTGTGGAGGAAACCGAGAGAGTTGGCCTGTCCAAAATAGCATGCAAATTCAAAAAACTCATTTCACCACCTTGCCCGAAGGAAACCAGGGTGCATGTCCATTGTCAATAGTAGTTTAGTAAGGTGTATGTTAATGCTAACAGGGTTGTTAACTAAAAGAGCTACAACTCTCATAAACATCAAAAGAAAGGGAGTTGGAGAAAATGTTGAATGAAAGAACCTATTCACCGAAGTCCTTGCAGTCGTCCAACGCCTTGCCGCTGCTGACAGGAATGGCATAGAGCTGAGCACAAGTGGGGCATTGTAGCCGTGGTGTGGCATTGGAGTAAGCTGCATACAACATGTCCAAGCGTTGTCTAACACAGACAACCCTGAAGATTTGATCGTCCACCATACTACAGACCTCGAAGATCAACTTCAGGTGCTCTAGGTGAAGGAGTGGTGGCACGATCGACAATTTTTTTTTAGCATCTCTCTCTCAGTGACCATTCTTCTTCCCCTACATATGCGAGTCGTTGTTGCTTTCCAATAGCTCTTCCTCTACCAGGCAGGTGGATAATTCCTCAGTCGGAGCATCATTGGGATTGTGTGCCTCTCGCAAGCGGGGCGGTGGTGCTTCTGCTTCAATGCACACCGGGGGGTTCCAATTATCTGGAACCATAAACATTCGATTTTCAAAGAAGTCATGGGGGAGTTCCATGGTCAGAATTTCCTCGACATAAGTTCTGGGGGCCGAGTCTATTGCTATGGTATCCCTGCGTCTCTTCCTCTTAGCCAAAACTACATGTCATTCAAATCGCTTATGTCTTCCTCTAGCTCACGGCATAATGAAAATGAGGACCAGTGCCAGTATGTCTCCTTCGCTCCTGTTCTTTCTCGGCTCTGTGAGCCACGAATACATCCTAAGGGTTCTGAAAAGGTGGATAATAACACAAATGGTCGCTACAGCCATTAAAGCCGAGAGCTTAATGCTCTAGCTGGTCGGCCTGTTCTCGCACGTGAGAGGCCATGTCAATAGTTGGAGGCTCAATGAGGTGAGAGCCCTCATAACTATAAATGGTGTGAGGGTGTTTGGCCACCATAAATATCCCCTCCTTTTGCATCTCCACGTACCCCTTCTTTGATGCCTGGCACCCCATCCGGGGTGCTTGAATGTCACCTTACCTTAAAATTCGAATATTATTATTATAAAAGTGGGATTTCTAGGTTGTAGGAGATTGAGGAGACAAATGTTGGGTTAATTTTATGGGGTTAATTTTATGGCCTTAGGATAAATATTCTAAGAAACGACGATTTTTTCCTGGTATATTTGCGTGAAATCCGGCGAGAAATTGTTAGATTCGTAGATTTGAGTGATTATTTCTGTATAATCCAAGTGCCCTGGGGTTTTTCAGCCTGTTGAATCCATTTCTGCATTTAGAAATATATTTTGAACAACAAAAAATAGTGATTCTATATGGCTGGATTACGGTGAAAAAAACTATTTCCTAAAACAGCTAGACAACGTCAATTTTATGAAGCAGACTGGGCGAGGAGTACTTTGAGCATGCTCCTTCAACTAGTGAATGATAATCTGAAAGTGATGGAAAAAAGTAATGTAACACTATTGAAAATTCGAGCATGCTCCTTCAACTAGTGAATGATAATCTGAAAGTGATGGAAAAAAGTAATGTAACACTATTGAAAATTCCTTATTACAGTAGATTCTCATCACAAAAAAGAATTTCACCATTTTTAAACAAATGTCTAAAAAAAAATAGAAATAATTATTGCACCCTTTTTAAACAAATGTCTAAACAAAATGGAATGGTTAAAGTAGTAAAATTAAAAGAGAATAATTGAGATTAATATATCAAGATGTTAAGCGCTTATAAGTAATATAAATAAATGTATTTATTATTTCTAAATATAGTTAAAATGGTTACCATAACTCATTTTTCAGCAAGTGTCTTCATATTTTCATGAAAGAAGGGATGTGCAATTTATAGTCCAATATTGAAGAGATCTCAATATGTTTCTCATTTGTTTATAACATATAGCATGTAAATTTTATGCAAAATTAATACTGTAAATATAGAGTTCTCAAACATAGATCAGTCTAAGCATCAACATGTTTGAATTTGAATGATAAAAAGAAAGTTTGATGTCAATTAGAATAATGTCACATACCCAAAATGAATATATCTAATGGTTAAGAATATGTACTTCCACTTAAGTGATCATAAGTTCAAATCTATAGAAGAATAACATATACCCTTAAAATTGAATTATTATTATTTAAATTAAATTAAATTTATAAAATAAACAATCCATTAAATTTTAATTATTTTGTTTTTTCCAATATATTTATTAATGCTAAAGTCTTTATATAAATTATTAATTTTAAATATTTATCTTTCACCTATATAAACTTTTAACCCACTATTTATTAATAAACAACACATTTGAGCTAAGTTAGGTGACTAGGTTGGATTTCGATTGACTGTCATGTAGGTAATGAGATAACTGAAAGGTTTATATATATATATATATATATATAAACAATACATTTAGACCAAGTAATTAGGTTGGAATGGTTGGAAATTGATGGACAAAAATGATCGTCATGTAGATAATGAGATAACTGAAAGATTTACATATATATTTATATTGATATTTAACCTATATAAACTTTTTAACCCATTGTTTATTAATAATAAACAAGGACATAATAACCACTAACAACAATACAATAACCTCTATTCATTAATAAACAACACATTTCTCACTATTTATTAATAAACAACACATTTGGGCTAAGTGACCACGGTTGGAATTCGATGGACAAAAATTTCCATCATGTAGGTAATGAGATAATTGAAAGGTTTATATACATATAGAACAGTGGGTCTTTGTCACAGTTGTCGAGGACCTGACCTGCTCCAATACCCAATACCTGATAAGATTTATGGTTACCCTGTTTTGACTAATAAGTGGCTCATTATCGGCACAATTAAGAAACCATCTCACTTCTTTGATGAATACATACACTTCTCTCTGCTGTAAAACTCCAAGGTTTTACGGGTTCTTTATTGTGGATGAGAGGACAGTGTTCTATCTTTCGTTCTTAGGAGGAGACTTTTTACTCCTCTCACATACAAAAACCCTAATTCCAAATCCCGAATCTCTTTACCTGTATTTTTATTATTTATAAAGGAAGTTAAATATTTTTATTATTTATATAGAGTTCAATTAAATATTTAATAAAAAAGCATTCAAAGATTTTTTTTGGAAAATCCTCGTATTTTTTCATGATCTATAGATAATAAACTTTCTAAATTATTGCCCGGAGACATCAAATTCAAAAATAAAAATGGATTAATCATCCTCATCTACTTAAATTCCAGTTTCATTTTTCAATTTTAATCGTAATAATTGAAATTTAAAATCTCTTTAGGAGAAAATGCCATTTTTGTGGGGGCATAAATTCGACATTTCTAGCACTTATTTCAAAGGAGAATAAGCCTCCCTCTTTTAAAGATTTTCGGCTAATTTCCTTATGCAATCTGATCTACAAAGTGATTGCAAAAGTCATTGCAAATAGGATCAAGCCAATCTTGTCAAGATGCCTTTGCACACAAAAGTCTACATAGGATTAAAAAAAAGAGCATTAAGTCATTGGTGATGAAAATGGATTTAAAAAAGCCTATGATAGTGTTGACTGGGAGTACCTAAAACTTATTTTACTCACAACAGGGTTTGGCACAGACTTGACTGATTGGATCATCAACTGCGTTACTAGAGCTAGTTTTGTTGTGCTAATAAACGATGAGGTGGCGGAATTTTTCAAGAGTGAAAGGGGGCTTTGGCAGGGTTGCCCACTTTCTCCGTATTTATTTATTCTAGTCATGCAGGGACTCACTCTTCTATTTAAAAGGATCATATCCGAAGGAGAAATTTTAGTTATAAAGGTTACAAATTTTTTAAATATCATTCATATTATGTTTGTAGATGATGTACTAATTTTTTCAAACGCTAATATGACAGAGTGGACAATGATATCTGAGATCCCACAATTATTTTGTTTGGTTTTTGGGCTAAGCATAAACATTTCAAAAGCAATTGTTCACTACTGGGGTTTAGAAGAGGTAGACCTCATTCCTTTCAATATGGCTACTCCTTTCTCCTTTGTCGAACTAAACTCACACTTCAAGTATCTTCGATACTATCTAAATCGAGGTTCCTCAAAACTTCCTGACTGGCATTGGCTTGTGGAAAAACTGGAAAAGAAAATTGGGATCTGGTGTAACAATTGGCTATCACTGGGAGGTTGAATTATATTGGTAAAACAAGTACTAGAAAACCAATCCATCTTCTGGATGACCTTGGAGCGTACCCCACGCAAAATTCTAAGTCAAATCCGTAAACTGATGTTCGATCTTTTATGGAAAGGAAATACTGATAAACATCAGTTCCACCTCTGTAGATGGGATCTACTGTCAATGCCAAAGGATCAGGGAGGTTGTTGGTCTGGCCTCACGAGCAATATCCCTGAGCTTCTTCACTGGCTGCAATGGAGCCAGAGATCGGGTCAACAAATTTTAATTGGCATGGAAAAATTAATTGGCCTGGAGGACCATTCCCTCCAATCAAGCACCATGATTTCTCATCTAAATAGAATTAATATTACATTTTTAGCTCAATTGTGTGACCCTTCTAGCATGGTTTCCTTTCCAGATATTTGGAAAAACACTAATGCACTCAGCCTCACGGGTGAATTAGCAACATAGTGGAATTCTTACTGCACGACTTTAAGAGGCGCAAGCATCCTTCTCAAGAACAAGGCGAATTCCCTGATGTGGATAGGGGGTGACTCCTCTAGAAGCATATTAGTCAAGAACATCTACAATGCACTCATAAATTATATGGACATCCCATTCACCAATGGATGGTTAAAAAATCTATGGAAATGGAAGATTCAACTTAAAATAAAGATTTTTTTTTGTAGTTGGCTACAAATCACAAGGTGCTCACTTGGGACTCGCTTCAGAAAAAAGGCTAGGAGGGCCAGGGATCTCTCAACTTTGAAACTATAATATTGAAGACATCGACCATATATTCATCCATTTCCCCTTCACAAAGGAGGTATGGAATCGTGCTTTCTCTCTCTATCATTAAAATTTAAAATGGGAAGGCTACATTATCACAGACTACTTTAATAGTTAGTCAATAATTTACAAAACACCCCTAGATATTGAAACTATAATATTGAAGACATCGACCATATATTCATCCATTTCCCCTTCACAAAGGAGGTATGGAATCGTTCTTTCTCTCTCTATCATTAAAATTTAAAATGGGAAGGCTACATTATCACACACTACTTTAATAGTTAGTCAATAGTTAGTAGGGATGTTTTGTTGGCACATCTAATTAGAGAGGAACCACACTATATTTGAGGAGCAAATCCCCTCTCCTATTGTAGTACTCCAAAGGAATTTGGGATCCTACTTCTGGTAGCCTTCAAAATTACTAGTTAAACAAATCAAAACTTAAAATTTTTGGACGTTTGAAGGCTTCAATATTGCTTGCTTTGATGGTGTAGCCCATTCAAATGATCAGTGTTTGTGGTGCAGGGGGCATCATAAAGTTTAGTTCAAGAAAGGTTTTAAAAGGGTACATAAACTGTTGAGCCGACACAAACACAAAGGCCAAGCTCTTGGGATTATGGGCTACACTCACTCTGGCAGTCATTTGGTTGACTGAAAAACTTCTAGTATTGGGAGACTCAAAGGTTATAATTGATTGGATAAATCAATATGATCAACTCCTTGTGGTAAACATGGAGGTCTAGAAACAAACGAAAAAAAGAGCCGGCGACTACCATCAAAGATGTAAATTTCCAACACATCTTCAAGTATCACAACAAAGAGGTGTACTTTCTCTCAAAGAAGGTACTCAAGGAACATGCAGGCACACTGTCTTATTTTCTTTGGGAAAATCGGACCGAAATACAACACACAAATCTTTGGCAAAATGAATAGTAGAATTTTGTATTTTTGTCTCTGATATCCAAGATTTATCCTTTTCTCATTTTTCTGTAGGTATCTTTGAGTTTAGGTATAGACTGTTATTGTTATTCTCTTGAATGGTTTACTAGTTTCTTGTATGGAGGCTCGCATGAGAACTTGTCCAGAAACATTTTGTTATGTAAACAAATTTATACTCTAATATAAACTTGAATCAAATTTTTCTATTTGAAAAAAAAAAAAAAAATTCTTACAAAATTTTAAATAAAAAAATACAAATTTTCATCTTATTAATGTTTAGACACGATATTTTTGTTTTTTAAATCACAAATCAATTTAAAGTCAGCAAAACATTTTGGAAATTAAATAATGATGAATCAACATGTTCTAACTAAAAACAGATAAAAAAAAATCATACTAAAAGTAGTACACATGGATATATATTTAACCCCATTAACTTTAACAATACTAACACCTTTTTCTCTTTTATAATCATTTTAACATAAATTGAAAGTTTACTTGTCATTTTTATTATTCTATTTACCGAATCGAAAATTTTATAAATTTTTTTAGAGGATTATATAAATCAAATTGGAGTTTATAGTTTATCTCATATCAATATAAACTATATAAGTATATAAATTTTTTGTGACTTTGGAACACATAAAGGAGTTTTTTAAGAGTACCCTCCATCAGAGACTTCAACCATGGGGATAAAATATTAATTTAGTGAACAAATTTTATTTAATAAAATTGAAGCCTAAAGTGTTAGGATGTGTGTTTGGATGTGTTATTGGTGTCGAGTGAGGTTATCTTATCAAAATCTTTAACGATTTCTAGGTGATGTATATTAATGATTCTCGATAGAGGTTGGATCGATTCGAGTTAACATCTATAGTGTATTTAAAACGTTGTCTTGATATTGCATCCATGGTATTTGAATATAAATTTCAAGTGTTTCATAAAAAAATAAGTCTATTGTTCGGGATCTTAATGGTTAAGAACACGTGTTTCCTCTTATGAGGTCATAGGTTCAAATACAGAGGGGGGTAGGGTATGTACACCTCTGTAGACTTTAGAGACTAAATTTTTGTTCAAAGGAGGATCCCTTGTACCGCAAATAAGGGGGTGTCATACACCAATTTGGTGTCTCCCTTGGTTGTCACCTTAAAATTAAATTATTATTATTATTACAAAAGTGGGCTTTCTAGATTGTACGAGATGGAGGAAATGGATGTGGGGTTAAGTTTATGGGGCTGAGTCTATTGAATGGGAATATTGAAGTGATGGGAAAAGGAAATATAATACTATTGAAAAGTCGTTATTAAAGTAGATTCTCATTTTCAAATAATTATTTAATTGCACCATTTTTAAACAAATTTAAAAAAGCTAGAATGGTTTAGGTAGTAGAAATTAAAAGATATTAATTGAGATTAATATACCAAGATATTAAGTGCTTATAAGTAATATTAATGAATGTATTTATTACTTCTAATTATATTTAAAATCATCACCATAACTCACTTCAACAATTATGTTATTTTCATGTTTTTATGAAAGAAGAGATGCACAATTTCTAGTCGAATATTGAAGAGATTTCAATGCCTTTCCATTTGTCCATCACATATAACATCTAAATTTTGTACAAAATTAATCATATAAATATAGAGTACACCAACATATATTAGTCTAAGCATAATAGATTTGAATTTCAATTTTCTTTTTATTCCTCTTAAAACATGATAGAAGGAAATATTAATGTCAATTAGAATATTGTCATGAAACCACCACTATATACAGTTTCAGTGGGCCTAATGTTTAATAACATGTGTTTCATATTAAGAAATATCAAGTTCTAATCCATAGGAGGGTAGGGTATGTATACCTTCATAGACTTTAACAATTAATACTTGCAAGGAGGGGGTCCCTTGTCCTACAAAAAAGGGTGTCTCATACACTAATTTAGTGTCTAACTTGATCATGACCTTCAAATTAGATTATTATTATTACTTAAATTAAATCAATTTTATAAAATAAACAATTGATTAAATTTTAATTATTTTACCATGACTCCATATGTGTGAAATTTTAGCCCACTATTTATTAAGAAGCAACACATTTGCACGTCATGGCCACAGTTTAAATTTCATCGTTGTCTCCTACAAGAGACAACAAAATCGAGATAATGTATTTATGACAAGTTATAATAATATGAAATGTGAATTTCATAGTCTATTCTGGTAGGAGTGGTAGGTAACGAGATAAATGAAAAGTTTATAAATGAATGTTGATGTCGATTTTGATCCCTTTTAGAGGTCTTTTTTTTCTTTAAACAATTGAAAAATATTTAATTAAAGGTATTTTTTAAGTATGTCGGGTTAGATTTACTGTCACCCTTTTTTTGTTATGGTATCTTTATTTTAATACTTATGAGCGACGTTTATTTTACTTGATCTTTAAACACCACTCGAAACTTTCATGCTGGAAGCAATGGAGTGTAGGGTTGGATTTTAAATTTGGGAGAAGACTTTAGTGGTGGTTCTTTTCTTCTATGTTGATGTGTTCTTCTTTATTTGTTTTCCATATGATAAACCTTTTTAGTTCCCTCAATACAACAAAAAAATTTCCATGTCGAAAATTGTTACATTAAATGTAATCGAAATAAAGTGTATATAATCGTGTTTTGTTAGATAACTTGAGGGACCTGAAATAACTATAAAAGTTACTCTTCAAGCCATTGATGGATTCTTTGGTGTGAAAGTTGTGTAGAAGTGGAGGCCCCTTGAGGAAAATTATAATTACTAGGTAGGGAGGAGGCATCTAATGCTCGCTACATCTATAGAAATAGGTACATCCTTGCAAAAATGGGATACCCAACTAGAATTTTTACCATACACTTCAGTATTGAACAATTAGTTTCTTATCAAAACTCCATTGTTGAAGGTCACACTTTTAGAGGTAACGTCTTTTGAAGAGTAATATGAAAACCTAAAACATAAAAAAAAAATTGTTTGACGGATTAAGATGGGCGTTGTCTCACTGTTCTAAGAAATGGATTTTTTCGCCAGAATCTCACGACATAAATCTACACGAAATCACAATTTTTTGTTATTTAAAATCCATTTCTAAAGCAAAAATGGATTGAACATGTTGAAAAAACACTAGAACATTTTGATTTCATAGAAATAATCACTCAAATCTACAAATGTAACCATTTCTTGCTAAATTTTAAACAAAAATCTCTAAAAAATATATATATAAAAAAAAAAAATCATTTCTTATAACATTTAAACTATATTCAAATTCCAACAGTAATAACTATATATATTTTCATGTATATCAATGCTCATTAATGACGATATATTCTCATATATATTTGCAGATATGACCACAGTGCTAAATGAGGCTTATGAGACTTCATAATCCACGTCTCGCTTAGACATCTTTGACCACCGACAGATGACTTCAAATAAACTTAAATTTTGATAGGATCGATAACATGTAAAGTTAATAATGGTAATAACAAATGGATGAAGAATGAATAAAATTCTTCTTTACAATGGAGGTTCCAGCTATTCTTATGGTGATGGTTAGGTTGAAGATTTTCTTATTGGGAAATGAAGGTTACGCATATGCCCTATTTTTAGTGGTTTGGCCACAAAAGTCCATTTTTAAAAATATACTCGGTAATTAATAGTAACATTTTAAATTATTTAAATTAATTATAAAATTTTATTAGTTAGTTAATATTTTTAGAATGAATGTTTTTAATTATATATATATATATATATATATATATAATTTTTTATATATTTTATAATCATAAATATTTTAAATAAATATTTCAAAATAAAATGGATTTAATAAGTTTCATTTAAGAAAATTAAAGATATCTCTTTGTTATAGTTAATTTAAAGAAAACAATTAACAATGTTAAAATACAAAAAGATGTTTTATGATTTACATAGTAAAATGGATTGGAAAAATCCTAGCATGGACCATGATGAAAGAGCTTGCTATCTTTATAATATATAGAGGGTAGAGAAAAAAAAAATATTTAAAAAGGAATTATAAATTTTCATAATCTTTATAATATCAATTTACATAACTTCTCGAGTTATCGAAACTAAGGAGATTTAAGAGAATTTCATTTTTATCATTTTCTTGTTAAGGTTTGAGATACCAATTTGACCATTTAAAACATTATCATTTTTTTTGCTCAAAGTACCATATATCAAATTTAGCTATTCGATATTAAAACAATCTACTACGACTAATTCAAAGAAATTAATTGTAATGTAGGGTTGGGACATGATTGTTCTCCTTCCTTCCTCTTTTTGACAATTATATTTATAAGTTAGAAGAGATGAGTTATTATATGCACTTGATATTTTTGTTTTAGAAACGATTCACTTCTTTTAGCTAGGAGTCGCATTGAAATGTTCATGAATGAATTAGCTTGATACACAAAAAACCCCACCACCATCAACCTCCTAACAAAGTGTAGTACCTAGACCCATGACATTGCAATGGAATGGACTTAAGTGGCATGTATAAATAAACGAAATGTTCATGCCAATGCATCCACATAGAAGGATTATGTGTCAATCAGGTCACTATAGCCCCTAACTCCTCCCACAAGGAAAATAATGTCCCGGATTTTTGTTCCTTCTCTCTAGAGAAGGAGACACAGGGATCAGACCCTCCCTCTTATGTTGTAACTAAATAAGGGGAAATGATCACATGGTCTACTAAGAATTCAAGTTATAGTTGTTAGTGTTCTTTTACAATGTAGTCAACTAGTGTTAGTTGTATACTCGTGTAGGAATCCTTATCATCCAAGGTGTGACACATACCTCTTTGTGAATAATATACCTCTTCCATTGTTATATAGGAGACATTGTCTTGTATTTAATTACAACAAATCTAACAAATCATTTTCATTTTGTCTTGTATAAGGTTTTTCGTTTTTTTGTGATATCTTTTTTTCGTAAGATATTCTTTTAAATATATCATGGTATCAACAAATTCTATGAAAATAACTTCTCATTTTTTTTAAGAGATATTTTCAAGCTATCTGAACTTCAAGATCTAGATCATATCTTCAATATCCAAGTCAGATAAAATAGAAGAGGAGAAAGTTGACCTATGTTCCTTTATTGTCCTAGATAGTGCCATTGTTTATTTTCATATCAATTAAGATAGCCTCCTCTACATACAACATTAAGGATTGAGTGTTCAAATTTATGAATTTACTCAACCAATTTCGATGCTTTTTTCTAAGTGAAGTAGATATCAAGATCCCAATTCATTAATTCTCTATCTCATTCCTTTTGTATTTTCACATATTGAACAATGAGCATCTTACTACATCCATATTCATTCTAGACAATGCTAAATGGAGGTTGTAGAGATTGAGGAGTTCAAGCTCATAAGTGTATTGGGTTTCTTCCTTCTCACATTCACATATACCAACAATTTTTGGTTAATTATCAAATTCAACTATTCTACACTAATTTTGGTATGATTTAAAGTTGTTTTTTTCTTCTGCATTAATTGTTATATGGGTAATTCATATTTCATTGGTAAGTCTCCCTATTAAACAACAATCATCTTGTACAAATTTAAAAACTCAAGCACTAGAATCTAGTTGCAAAATACTTCAAATCAAAGCGACAGAGTGATTGAAATTCAAGTTTCACTAGAACTAACTTTGTGACTGATGTTGTGTAGCTACATTATTTATATGTTATCTCTCACATTACTAGTATGCATGAGGCCTCCCTCATAAAGAACATTTTTTATTTGTATGATATTACATTTCCTATTTAGTCTTTTTTTGGTGAATTTTTTATTTGATTATATATAGAGAGATGGAGAGAGGGAGAGAGAGAGAAAAAACAATAAYTAAAAAWARRGGTTAAATACTWTTTGATTTCATGGAAATTTGGCCSATTGGAATGTGATTATCACCAATAATGTGTTGTTATCATTGTTTGAGTTATCTCAAAACAAAGTTGGCATTGAAGAGATACATATATAGTGTTCTTTTTGTATTTTCTATTGGCAAAATGGTGGAATAAAATACTAGTGAGCTCCTAAATCCCCATAATTATCACATATAGAAAATCAATATGCAACAATTGTTGCATCCTAAAGGGTTTTGGAAAATAGCAGTTGAGGCTCAACTAGTGCTTACCAAGCAAGTTGAGAGATTTACTTATTGAAACAAACTTGTTGAAGACATGGGTTTGATTGGATTTAATTCTTAATATATTTTGTTGTTTCGTACTATTGAATTTAAAACTCCGATATAAATTTGGGACAACTTGGCTCCTTTATTTGGTAGTGACAATGAATTTCAATCATCACAATTGGAAGGATAATTTTCATCACTTGTACTTGATGAGCATGTTTCTATTGAATATAACCTTGTCAAAATTAGGTTTATATTGGCAGAAGTGAAAGGGTTTGGAGAAAAAAAATTAGATCAAGAGTGGATTTTCTTTATTATATCTAAGGTAAAAGCTCCTTTACTGGTATTTTTTTCTATAATTTACTTTACTATGGATGCACTTGGACATGAGTTTAAAACCTACTCTTTTGAGATTTTATGTAAGCTTCATAAAAGGGAACAATCTAAGCTTATGTAATTAGATTATATTGTTGGTTCATGTAGCTAATACCTCCAAAGGTAAGCACAAAAAACAAGATAAACAAAGAAATATTTTTCTCAACCTAGTGAGTCTCCCTACAAACATCACGAAAAAACAAAATGTTTTTCCTCCATCTTCCAGGTCGAGTAACTCGAGTAACTCGACCATATTTTGTTATGTTGAATCCAAATGTTGGTTGAAACTA
Source organism: Picea glauca (assembly GCA_000966675.3). NCBI lineage: Eukaryota > Viridiplantae > Streptophyta > Pinopsida > Pinales > Pinaceae > Picea > Picea glauca. Next base: position 419,450 of record JZKD02S1977708.1, on the reverse strand, counting down.
GAAACTTTGAATGAAGTCGTGCTAAAATATATCATTCTAGTACACAAACCTTCCTCATCTTCCCCATATAGTAAAGGGCATGATTTGTCTACTCAATATTTATATGCATCTTCCTACAACTATATACTTCATTGTGTTGCATCACATCATATTACTCATTCTCATGAGTTTCTACCTTCCACACATAATTGTAGGATTTAACATGTCACAATCAGAGTCTCTACAAAAATTCATGTCTTAGGATAATGAACCATGTAGTTAGATGTTGGGTGCATGATTGATATTCTCTTTGTTCTTGAAATATCTACCAATCTACTTTATATTTATTATGTTTTGCATTTTGGTAATAGTAAAACAATAGAGTTTTTTTAGGATGATGTAGCCATTCAAGAACTAGAGAATCTAGATATTAATGTTCCTTCTTGAAGATGTTATCATAGCTCTCAATTGTATAGGTTTACTTTGTTTTAGCCTTCCTTTGGTTCCATTTTAATTTCACATGTTGATTATTTTTGTATAATTTTTCATGAAAGATTTGGTCATCCAAGCTATATGTATTTGAAGTAGTTGGACACAAAAAATTTGGTTATTGGTCTTCATAAATATTCTTTCACTAGTGGAGTTTGTCAGGTTTTGTTCTTGGAAAATAACATAAAGATTTATCCCCTAACATTAAGTTCATGTATGTGCACCACATGAGTTGGTACATAGTGATCTCATGTCATTTCTAACTCATTCATTTTTATGGGCTCAGTATTTACTTGCTTTTATTTATTAATTCTCGCATTTCTCTTGGTTGTAATTAGTTTAATTATAATGGTGAAGTTTTTGCTACTTTTAATACCTTCAAGTGTTTTTTTGAGAAGCATACCTCTCTTTTTGTCCAGAAACCATGCATTGATAATGGGGTGGAGTATATCAATCATGCCTTCAAGGATATTTTTGTAGAGAACATGGAATTTGACTTTAACACTCTATTCCCTAAACCCCTTAGTAAAATGTTGTTATTTAAAAAAAGAATTGGACACTGAAAGAGATGGAAAACTACATATTTTTTTCCAAGAACATGGAACCTTGTTTCTAGGATGACGTAGTCAATTGTTGCAATTACATTCAAAGTCGTATGCCTTGTAAGGAAGTGTTGCATATTACTTCAAATGAATCTTGGAGCCATGTTCAACCCAATGTATCTTCTTTTAGAGTATTTGGTAGTTCAACGTGGGTCTGAAGTCTAGATGAAATATGTAAAGCTATGTAGAGGAAGAGACAACAACTAATATTTGTTGGTTAATATGATAATATGAAGACATGTGGGTTATTTTATCCTATTTATAGATATTTATTATTTCATTGAGTTTTTCATTTTGATGAGCACTTCAACTCCACAATGTCTCCTTCTCCACTAATAAATTTTCATTTTGAAGATATTTTCATACTACCAACCATAGGGTCTTATTCCAAAATATATTTGGAAAAAGAAATGACCATAGAATCGGGAAGAAAGAAATAGTTACAGAATAATAAAATTCTAAAAACTATATTCTCTTTTATATTAAGAGTAGTTGATTTCCATTAGAAATGGCTGCATGTGTTAGTATTTTATTTGTTCCTGCAATCAAATGAAGGATAGATGAGGTTATAAGGTTGAGATCAGATGATATAGCAACAGAAAGTCGATGTCAAGAACCTCTAAAACAAGAAAATCCATGCCTTGGTATGTATAACGAGAAATTAATCCCTCAAAAGATTGTCACAGTCAAAAAGGGGATTATAGAATCCCAAAATGGCTTAGCATAGGAAAAAAGGGCTTGTGCACCCAAAAATACGCTAATTTTATAGTCTACACGGCTTATCACAATACCACGGCCTAAGAGTGTAGAAATAAGAATTCTTCATACATCGAAAGACCAATGGCTAAGATATTATCGTGCACACTTTGCCAAGATCGATGGTCAATATATAGTTTTGGGGTACCCTCTTCGAAGTCACATTTGGATCCAAGCCTCAAGCACTCCAAGGAGGATCCTTCGATCGAAAATAAATATTTAAATAAGTGTTCCCCCCATCGACAGTCCAAATCTGATCCAAAACACCAAAAATTTTGGCCAGGTGTCACATCATCCAGCCAATAGGGTGGTGTGAGGGCCAATCCAAATATACCACATGGACATGCAAAGCCCACCACATGCAGGGGTAAAATACTGAAATATGGGTGACATATTTCCCCTATCCACCACGTTCGTAACAATATGGGAGAATAAGAAGGTGACACATGTCCACGGTGGCTCCATCCTAAAATGTTTCATGCCTTAGCCAATTTTCTGTTTGGAACATGGAAAAATCAATGGTCCTCGATCGATCTCCCATTAATCTGTTCAAAGGTCATTATTTTTCCTCACATCCATGTTCTCTTATTCTCATTTAAGTCCTATCCTACAAAAATCCAAATGCGCCCTTGCAATGGATGATCCAAATCCATTAGGACCCTTTTTTTAAGTGAGACTAATCAACAATTTGAATCTGTCGTCAAGCATTTAAGAATCTTGACTAGATGTTGTGACATCCCTCTAGAAGAGAACTGTGAGAGCCAATCTATGGATATCAAATGGATAGGTGAAACCCACCAAAATCACCCCAAAGCATATCAAACCTGGGTGACACTTGTCCCACCTCCCCACCATGTCAACATCTATAATAAACCCCAATTTTGTCGTTAATTTTTTTTTTTCTAAGTACATTAAGTTCTAAGTATGTATGTTAGATTTAAAATAAGATGAATAACCTATTTTAAAACTATGCTACTCGGTGTATTCAAATTTATTTCCTAATATTACAGAACCATAGTCTAGTGTTTACTCTTCAACTTTTATTTAAGTTATACTCACCTTGGTAAGGGTTTAAATGGTTATATTGTAGTAAAAAGCGAATAGACATAGGGATACGAATTAAGATTTCAGCCTCCACTTTAACACCCACTTCCGCCTGCGCATGCCTACTTGAACTGCAGGACCCCAAGGAACTTTATCAACATAAAAAGGGTAAACATAATACTTGCTTTATTGTTGGGTTTATTGGGTTGGGTTTTACATAGGTGACCACAGACTTGGAGGAATTTTCTTCGTTCAACCGAGAGCCTTCGTAACCCAATAGACCTCCTAGTTGAAAGTGAACACTAAGCTGGCAGTAGATTAATCCTTATCGTACTTGCCTTCGTAACCCAATAGACCTCCTAGTCGAAAGTGAACACTAAGCTGGCAGTAGATTGATCCTTATCGTACTTAACTATGTCCAACCACCGGCACTAACTAGACTAGGAAATGAGGGGTTTGAGGAGTTCTAGACTTGTCCTCGTGGATAAATATATTAAAAGGGACTGGGTGTGTTCACATACGGAATTAAATCTCTGATTGGCCATTAAATGGAGTGGATGAGAAAATGAGAGTCACTAGGTTCCCTCATCTAACCCAAACACACCACATCGCTACTCTCACATGGCGCAATTCCTCGTTATACTCACCACATTCAATATGGGTACATTAGGGCACAACTGAGGTCCATTATCGTTTTTGTGTAAACCTAATCTGAGTAGAGTATTGTTTTATTCTTTTATTTCATGACCTTACTCTGTGCGGTGGTATAGTGACTTGGAGCACTTCTTGGATTACTCATGTTTTGGTAAGTAGCCATCGGATTGTATAATTTTTATTGTAGGCTAATTTTTGGGGACAAAATTACTATAAATGAAAGATAGAATTTTTCTTTTTTTATGGAAACCAAGAAAGATATCAATTTTGGGGTGCACACAAGGTGTTTGGGGTGTCTTTTGGTGTGCAAGAGAAGTCTAAAGGATTCTCTTAAGGTCTTTCTTATTCTCAAGGTATGTTATAAGGTTGTGATGTTTCCATAAGGTCGTGGTGTTGTTGTATTCTATGTTATGAGGTTGTCATGTTTCCATGATGTTGTCATGAGGTTGTTGGTGTTTATATGTGGACCCATGTGGACCTAGGATCTCTATGTGGACCTAGTTTGTGAGGCTCATATTTGGATATTTTGGCACATGATTGGCACATGTTTTTATGTGGTTGTTGGGTTTTGTATGTGGACCCATGTAGAACCAGGATCTCTATGTTGACCCAATTTAATGATGATGATGTATCAATGATAGTGAAAGAGATAGTGACAGTGACATGTTGATTCTTTTATATACATATTTGATGGTGGAAGGAAGGGGCAAGGAAAGGGTCTTGGAGTCTCCTTCGAGTTGGAACTAGAGAATCTAGGGACTTGTAGCTTCCTTCAAGTTGGTTCGTATAAATCATGGGGTTAGTGCCTCCCTCTATTTGGATATGGATAATATTTGAAGTCATAGCTTCATATGAATGTAATCTTGTTATTATATAATAAAATCATTTTGCGGTTTATTTCCACATTAAATTTGGTGTGCATTGTGCATTTATTCTTCTTCGCTTTACTGTATATTGGGATGCATTTATTTTATTGAAAAGTTAAATGTTTTGAAAGGTGATAAATTATAATTGATATTGATTCACCCCCCCTCTCAGTGTCAACAAATTTTTCACATTTATTAAATCAACCTTATTAACTAATGTCGACCTTTATTAAATGGAAAATGTATTATTCTATCTACATGAAGGATTAGGGACGTTAGGTCCCAAACATACCCTCACCCTTGAAAAAGAGCCTTGTACTCAAGGCTTAATATGATGAAAATGTATTATAATGGTAGACAACTCCTAGGTGGAACCTTATGTTGGAGTATCCTTCCATTGAACCAAAAAATCATGGATTGTGCACTGATGGAGATAATGCTCTCGCTTGTCCAATACATCTTGTGGTTGCAACCAAATGGAACCTTATTCATTCAACTCTGGTAGGTTGGTATGGGTGTGGCACTTGGTTCCAATCAATTTCTTCAAGCATGAGACATGAAAAACAATATGTAGCTTGGAGTGACTAGGTAAAGCTAATTTATAGGCAACTGGCCCCACAAGTTTGAGAATAGTTTAAGGACCATAACATTTTGGGGCAATTTTCTTACACTATTGGGATTTGAGTGAAATATTATTGTATGGTTGTAGATGAATAAAAACCCAGTCCACTTAAGGAAATTGACGTTCAAAATTACCTTGATCTTTCTGTTGCTTCATGTAGTTTTGAGCCATGACCAAATTTTATTTTATATTATGGAGAATGGTCATGTGAACTATAAGATTTTGGTCAACCTCTTGAACCTTGGAGACAACGGGCATGTACATCAGAGAAATGATGGTGGCTTTTGTCTATAGACTACTTCAAAAGGAGTCATGTGAGTGGTAGTATGATAAGATGTTTTGTACCACGATTTAGCTAGGGGTAACCAATGAAGCCATTGATGTTGTCTATCAAATTTTAAACACCTAAAAAAATGTTTCCCAACACTTGTTGACCACTTCTATTTAGCCATCAATTTGGGGATGATAGGATGTGATGATATGCAATTGGGTTCCCTCGAGCCAGAATAATTCTTTCTAGAAATTCCTTGTAAAAGTGAGATCATGGTAAAAAATGATAGAATGAGGCATGCCATGTAGTTTGAAGATATTATCCACAAACAATTGAGACACTATGGATATTTTGAAACGGTGTTGAAGAGCACATAAATGAACATATCTGGAAAGACAATCCACTACCACCATTATGATGAACTTATTTCCTAATTTTGGGAATCCATCAATTAAATCCATAGAAATATCCATCCAAATAGTAGGTTGAAGCAAACGAAATTGGAGTTTACCATGAGGTTTTAGAGTCTCTCCCTTATTGTGCTAACATGTATCACATTCAGCCACAAAGGTGTGGATGTCATATTTCATACTGTCCTAGAATAAATATCATTTGACCAGTTCATAAGTTTTGGTAAAATCTGAATGGCTAGTTGTAGGTGAAGCATGAAACTCAAAGAACACCTTGGATTAAAGAGATGACTATTTTCTTAAATACAAGCGACCTCTATAGAGAAACTCTTCATTATGCCAAGAATACCCTAGAGTAGCTCGGGGATCATGTTAAAGTTTTTGGATTAGGCTAGAAATTTTGGAGTCTTGCAACCATTCCTGGTGAACATCCTGAAGCCAGTTAATGATAATGAATGAAAGGGAAAAGGGGGAGCCTTCTTATTTATATTTCCTAGAAAGAGCATCAACAACCACATTTTTTTTTCCCTTATTGTAAAGAATCTCATAATCATATCCAAAAAACTTGGTCACCCATTTTTATTTCTCCAAGTATGAAATTCATTGTTTCAAAAAGTACTTATGTCTTTGATGATCTATCTAAATTTGGAAGTGTTGTCCCAATAAATAAGGGCACCAAATATCCACAGCATGAAAAATAATGAACATTTACTTTTCATAAATTGGTTGGCCCAAATGTCAGTTCGATAACTATTTGTTGGTGAAAGCTAAAGCCCATCCCCCTTGCATGATGACTACCATGATTTCTCTCCTTGATGCATCAAATTACGAAACAAAGGTCTTGGTGAAGTCAGGTAGGGCCGGTATAGGATTAGTGCACATAGCGTTTTTCAAGGCTTCAAAAGATTAGTGAGCTACTAGAGTCCAACTAAGAGAATTCTTTTTAAGGAGAGTTGTGGAAGGGGCTACGATTTTTCCATAATTATGAACAACTTTGTGATAATATCATGTTAAACCTAGGAAACCATGAACAATTCTAAGAGTTTTAGGGAGAGGCTAATTCGGCATAGATTCAATTTTCTTAGGATCCACCCTTACACCATCCTTGCCAACAATATGGCCCAAGTACTTAAATTCATAGAAACCAAAAGAACCTTTATAATATTTTAGGAAAATTTTATTCTCAGAGAGGAGATGGAGAAATTGATATACATGGGTGAGATGGGATAGCCACATTTTACTCTAGATGAGAATATCATCAGAGAAAAATAACACAAAGTGACTGAGTAAAGGATGAAAGACATGATTCATGAGACTTTGAAAAGTGGAGGTGGGATTATAGAGACCAAAGGGTATGACCAAGAATTCATTGTGTCCCTTATGATTGTGAAATGTAGTATTGGGAATGTCTTCATCCTTCATACATATCTAGCGGTAGCCAGAAGGAAGGTCAACTTTGGTAAAATATTGATCCCCTCTAAGTTCATCCATAAGGTCATCTATGATGGGAATGGGAAATTTTTCCTTGATGGTAACTTGTTGAGGGAATGGAAATCAGAACATATGCGCCAAGTTCCTTCCATATTGAGGACCATGAGAAAAGGGGAAGAATAGAGGATGGTACTAGGATGGATAACACTCACTTCTAATGATTCATGGACAATTTTATCAATTTCATTTTTTTAAGCAAAGGGATGATGATAAGGGAAAACATTGGGATGAATAATGACTAGGATTAAAGGAATGGAATTTCCATGGCCACTTTGGGAGTGAGGAAGGCCCTGGGGATTTTGGAAAATAATGTGATGGTGGGAAATGATAGATTGAAGTTTGGGGTGTATTGGGGTTGTCTCAACTGCTTGAATGGAATGGAGTTGGGAAATGATGCCAGAATGAACCTTTTAGAGTAACTTTTCCATGCAATGGGAGTTGAGTAACTTTTCCATTCAATGGGATTTGATGATCTCAGAGAACCTGTTGTAATGACCTGGAGTTTATATTTTTGGTCATCAAGTTAGAATTTCATGGTTAAATACTTAAAATCCATGGTTATGGGGCCAAGAGTGCATAAGAATTCAGCACCAAACACATGTCATGTCATTAGAAAATATGTGATTAGAAAATATGTGATATTTCTGGTTACACTCACCAATTTGTAGGAACCCATTTGCACAATGCCCCCCACATTTCATAAAATCACCATTGAAAATCATGATTTTAAAATTGTTGACATCACAGATATAGCAATTGATTTCTTTGGCAAGGGTGTGATGAATGAAATTATGAGTTCTTCCACTATTAACTAGGATGATGAATTTTCAGTTCTTAATGTAAGCAATCAATTTGAGGGTTTGGAGAGTAGAAAATCTAGTAAGAGAATTCAACGTAATAAATGGTTCAACTTCAGGAGGATTAGAGGGAAGCGTAAGATCATATTTTTGGGGTAGCATTGCTTTAGCTAAAACCTTAACATTTTCATCTAAAACATCCTCTAAAATGGCCATAAAATGTTTATGTTATTTACATGTGTTCCTTGGAGAGTATTTATCATCATAGTTATTGAAAATATTGTTCATTTGAAATTCAACCATTTCCACACGTGTTAATTTTTAGAGCTTGATAGGAGTGGCTTGAGGGGAAGGGATGGTGGGTTTAGGGTGGGGAACAAAAGAATTATTTTTTATCTAGGCCAATATGACCTATTGTTCCTCCTTGTCACATTCAATTTCTTCCAGCAAAGTCTATGGGAGATCCATTGTGATGTGGGATCATATTTCATCCTTGAGACAACTAATAAAAAATTCCCAAAATAAATCCTTTGTCATGTCATTCATTTGGAAAGCCATGTGCTCAAAGGAAATAATGAAATCTCCCATTGTTCCAGACTGTTTCAACTTATTCATATATTCTAAATGGTGGGTGTCCATGTCAAAGAATTCATACAACATGGTAACAAATTGTGACCAAGAAACATACCCTTGGCATGAATTTATACAGCATTTCCATCATTTCCACCATTCTGGATCCAAAAAAATAATTTTTTAATGAAGTTTGGTCAACTCATTAGTAATTCCATGGAGGGATAAGTAGTGTTTGATATGAGTGACCCAGGCTGTTAGATCTAAGCCATTAAATTTGTTCACCTCAACTCTATAAAGATGAGGGTCATAAGGTAGGGAGTTGGAATGAGACTGCAGAGGTTGGTTGGAGTCAACACCTTCAGTATAGAGAGGTAGGTCCAAGGAGGAATGATCCTAAAATTGTTTCATGAATTGTTCGAGGGTGGAATTGAATTCATCAATGTGGCTACCTAGTTGTTCTTGGATGTATTCCATTTTGGCATGAATGGAAAGAATGTCATTATTCACTCCAGCCTGAAGGTAAATAAGGTCATTATTCAGTTTCTGATTGGTTTATTCTTGGAGAGTCGGAGCCATGAGGGGATGAGGGGTGGGTCCACAGACAAAAAATTAGATAAGTAATATATACCACTATGATCAAGGAAACAAGAGGGAACTAATGGGATAAGTGGGAAATAAGGTTTTCAGGAAGGGTATGGGTCCATGAGGTATAAAAAAAGGTCAAAAATTATAGGGATCACAATAATCAGGGTCAAAAGAGGGACCTGATGTGATAGGTCTCAAATAAGGGTGCGGGAAGGACCTACATATTTTTCATTTTTACTTCTATAGAGTTATACTCTGACCTGAATAATAATGCAATGTCGATGTCCCCAAATTTTTAACAGAAACAAATGTGTATTAATTTTGCAAATGATATGTATGAGGCAAGGTTGCGCAATTTACTGTCCATGATCTAGAACCCTTTGTAATTGAGCATATAGGCTGGTGAGTCATTGGAACCAATTGTAAAGGTAATTTACATTTAGGATAGTGAGTCGTTAGCACCTGGTTTTGGTATTGCACACATCATAGTAGTGCACAGAGAAATGTTATCAAAGACAAGGTGCACACATTTTATGTGTTACACGCACCTGCGTAAGTGTGCACATTGCACTATGTTCCATGCACTTGGGTGACTGTGTGGTAATGACTAGAAATGTGCAAAGCTAATTTACATATATGACTATATGTGTTTTAAGGCCAAAGAGCCTGTTTGATTATGAGGGTAGTCATATTGGACATAGATAGGTTAGTCCGCATATCCATGTAAATATAATCATGATTACTAATATAATATTTCATCACTGTGCGTAGATAGACTCAGATGAAATGAGATGGGGGGATGACTCCACTAAAAAAGGGAAAGGTGGGGGGGAATATTTTAATAATACTTACAAAGAGTGTAACGTGGATATGTTTTTATCCTAAGTTCCCGAGGGTAACGATCGGATCACCAAGTGGCTTAAAGATACTTCTAAAGATGAAAAGTGTCAAGTGGAAGGAATGCAATATATATTTCTATCCTTTGTGTATTTTGGGTATTATTGAATTATTACTCATGTTTCAGGATCTTGTGAGTAGAAGGGGGTTGGACTGTATGGGAAAATACGATTGTTACCTTATCTGCATAGCAAAAATTGTAAGGAGTTTATTGTCAAGGAGACGAGATGAAAGTCCCTGAGAAGTCTTTCTAGGAGAGATATTGGTTTCTGTGAATTCATTGTTAGACTTAGGAGCATACTCGCCAGGTGAGAGTATTGCTAAGAATTTTTCCCTGGTACATTGAGAATTAGTCGCAGGGTTTCGAGAATTTATGTTCAGAATCTTGTTGGTAACCTTGGGAAGGGAAGTGGGGAATCCGAAGGAATATTAAGAAGAGAAGGGGAACACTTCATTGGGTATGATAGGTGTGTGGGAAATGAGGGACTATGGGATATTTTCAACAATGGGCATCTGGGACTGAGAAATTTTTTTGTGAGTCAGACATTAGTGTGTTACTAGAAGTATTTTTACTTAGTGGATTCGAGCCCCAGCTTGTGGGTGACCTGCTGCTGAAAGATTTGAGAAAAAGCATCTATGGCTAGGAAGAAAGTTTGAGTCAAGGCCATAGTTGGTGATTTTCATGAAGGATAAGTGTTCTTTATGTACTTGTCTTGTTTACTATGTCCTTATTTGTCTGTGTTTGACATGGGTTAATTCTTATATGGGTCATTCTCTATAATTTTTTTATTTTTGTTCTGTTTAATGTTGCCTACACATGTAATTATGGTACCTATAGCATTTATCTATAGTTGTGCATAGGTATCTCAATTGATGATAGCCTTGTTTGATAATTTAATCTTTTGGATTGGTTAATACTCTTCAAAGAGGATTGAGTGGCTGACTACGTAGGTTTGTATCATGTGTGCATCAAGAGATTGGAATTTCTATGCGTTTTCAAGGAAGCATACCCTGCACACAGTAAAATCATACATGGGGCATAATTCGTAGATGGATGTGTGCATAGTTATGTTGTGTGATAAGCATGTTGGTGTGTGGAGTTAATGTTGAGTTACTTTCGTTGCTTAAGGTTGTACTGAAAAGAGAATGTTTCTTCCACTATCATAAGTTATGTGGTGTGACGCAAGTTTGGGTTCAGTGTGTTACTTCAAGTGATATTGCATGGACTTTTGTTATATTATAATATGTGTAGATAAACTTCATATTACATTACTCAATAGTGTTCTGGGGAATTACAAGTTTGTTGACTAGGAGCTATAGAAGTTGAGGTTGTGTGACGGTGCCCACCATGGGGTGGTTGGGAACATTACATTATGGTATAAGAGATATTGGTTCAACATTGTATTTGTATGGGCCATAGACTAGCACGAATAGATGTCTGCAAAAAAAATTGGTGTCACATAGTGCATATTTTAGTTTGCGTAGAAAACCATTGGTGCACAGTATACAGCTGTGATGCGAACAAAGATAGTGTTGGGTATGTGTTATATTCTTTGCATGTGTGTGTGTGGGCACATCATATATGAAAACTGCATCTGACGATCCCTATGGTATTTTTTCTTATGTCGTGTGCACCGATCGCTTTCCTAGGGGGGTCCCAAGGGGGGCAGGTATCCCCCCCTAATTACACGTAGCATTCGGTAATGGGTGGTAGCCTAGGTTCGTGCCCTAATTTATTTTTTGGGGGTGGGTTTTTCTATTTTTAGTGGGTTTTTAAATTAATCCGGGAATAAGGGATTAGGGTTTTGGTATATACGAAATACCTAAAAAAATTGTATATATATTTTATGGTGAATGGTGAAATTCGATATAATGAATCTAAGAAAGGTTTTCCCGGTTGAGGGTTTCTGGTATAAAATCTTTGTGTACTTGTGTATGAACCATTGATTAAATTATGTTTTTTTAAGAATCTATATGCATTGCTTTAATTCACAAGTTTAAAACTTACATGTGGTATCAGATCTCATTTTTGGCTTCAGGGGGACCCCTTTGTTGTTGAGGGTTTGACTCAGTCTTGATATATCAAGTTTATCTTTGGTATGTTTTAAACGTGGGTTTAGTGGGAGATTTTGCAATGGATATTTGAGTATAGAAAGAGGAATGGCAAGCTCATCTAGAATCGAGATAGAGAAGTTCAACGATAAACACTTTGAGCTATGGAAGCTCAAGATGGAGGACCTTATTATAGACAAAGCTAGTACATAGCCTATTGGTAGACCATCTACTATGAAATAGGCTACTGGTACATAGCCTACTAGTACACAAACTACTAGTAAACCAGCTACTGGTATGTTGAAGAAAGACTGGGAGAATTTGGACAAAAGAAAAAGGATTACTATTCGACTCTGCCTCACAGATTCGGTTTTGTTGAATGTCTCGAGAGAATCTATAGCTAAGAAACTATGGGATAAGTTGGGGAATTTGTATCAATCAAAGTCCCTCGTAAACACGTTCTTTCTTTGAAAGAAGTTGTATCATCTTAGGATGGAAGATAGAGATTTTATGATAGAACATCTAAATGCCTTTAATACGTTAGTAAGTCACCTTGGCTCTGTTAATATTACGATTACAGAGGAATATAAGTGTATTACTTTGTTATGTTCTGTGCCAGACTCTTGGGATAATCTGGTTGTAGCAATAGGTAGTACCACTCAATCTACATTGAAGTATGAGGATGTAGTTGCATCCTTGTTATCTGAAGTGATGAGGTGAAAAAGCATGGATGGTCACAACAAATATGTTTATTTATAAGAGGGCGTACCCAATACAAGAAACCTCGTAAGTCTTCTGGGTGGAGATCTAAATCTACAGGTCGATCTAAGTCTCCAGAAAAATCTTTCAGGAAATGTTGGAAGTGTGGTAAAACAGGGCATTATAAGAAAGATTGCAAGTCTAAGAAGGTTGAAAAACCAAAGGGATCTGATAGTACCTCTTTCACAGAGGCGAAAAACTCCACTAAAGAAGGAGGTGATGTTTACCTGGCATCTACAAGTACACATGTAGAACATGCTCTATGGTTGAATGAATCAGGTGCGTCATACCATATGACTCCTCATAGGGAGTGGTTCTCTGAATATGAAAAATATTATTGTGGTGATGTATTTCTAGGAGATGAATCAACAACAAAAATCTTGGGACGTGGAAGAGTTAAGTTATTGTTAAAATACAAAAGGATCTTAATATCTATAAGCAAGATGGAATATGCAGGAGTGGATACTATATTTGGAAACGACACTTGCAAGATGGTACGAGGAGAAATGGTCTTGATGAGGGGAGTTCAGTGTGGAACTTTATAAAAGTTGTTTGGAAGAACTTATACTAATGGGTGTAACAGTTTTATTGTCCCTGAGCAAAGAAATGAAGGAGACAATACCAATATTGTCCCAGAAAAGAAGATCATGATGTGGCATCAAAGACTGGGGCATATTGGAGAAAAGGGCCTGCAAATACTACACGATAAAGGCATGGTTGAAGGTATGTATAATTTAACATTGGATTTTGATTTATGTGAACATTGCATATATGGTAAACATAATTGAGTACTATTCCCATCTGGTGCTACAGTGACGTGTTTGGAGTTGTTCTTGTTCATTCATAGATAATTTTTCAAGGAACACATGGATTTATTTTCTTAGAAAGAAATATAAGGTATTTGATAAATTTAAAGAGTTTAAGTCACTGGTAGAAAATCAGTCAGGGAAGAAAATAAAGGCATTGAGAATAGATAATGGTGGAGAATTCTGTGGAAATGAATTCGAAGAATTCTGTAAGAAATGTGGTATATCAAGGAAGAAGACTACTCCATACACTCCTCAATAGAATGGAGTTCCAAAAATGATGAACAGAAAACTAATGGAAAGAGCAACGAGCATGGTCAATGGTGTTGTGTTAGGACAAGAATTCTAGGCACAGGTAGTGTGTTCAACATGTTACCTAGTCAATCGATCATTTTCATCAGTGTTTGATGATAAAACTTCACAAGAGGTATGGTTTGGAAAGAAACCCTCTCTTCAACATCTTAGAGTGTTTGGTTGGGATGCTTATGTACATGTTCCAAAGGTAGATAGAAGTAAGATGGATAAAAAGGATGAAAAGTGTATCTTTATTGGTTATAAAGATCATGTGCAAGGTTATAAGCTTTAAAACCCAAAAACCAAGAAAACTCTTTATAGTCAAGATTTTGTTTTCAAAGAGGTAAAAGATGTCTCCAGACAAGAATTCCTACCAACGCAAGATGAACCTGAGAAAACAGAGCTTGACTTGGATGATGCTAAATCTGAAACATCTGAAGAAGAGGAAGAAAAAGAAGAAGAAGAAGAAGAAGAAGAACCTCATACCCCACTATTGAGGAGATCATTGAGAGATATAAGGTAACCAGAAAGGCATAGTCCACTTGGTTTCCTCTCCAATTTTTCTTTATCTATTACTGATGATGATCATGGAACTGTCACGGAAGCAGTGAATTCAGAGGATAGTAAACTCTAGAAGAAGGCCATTGTTGAAGAAATCGATGCCTTGGATAAGAATGAGGCATGGGATATAGTTGAGTTTCTAGGTGGAAGAAAATCGGTTGGTAGAAAATGGTTTTTCAAGAAGAAGTTTAATGCACAATGTAAAGTGGAGAAATACAAAGCTCGGTTAGTAGAAAAAGGTTATTCCCAGGTAGAGGGAATTGACTTTGGTGATATTTTTTTATCCTATTTCTATTTTAACTTCTATTAGATTTATTTTATCTATTGCTACTGCTTTTGATCTTGAAGTGGAACATATGGATGTGAAGACATCATTCCTACATGGGGATTTGCAAGAGGAAATCTACATGAAGCAGCCATAAGGATTTATAGTGAAGGGAATCAAAGAGCTGGTCTAGAAGCTAAAGAAGTCACTATATGGTATGAAGCAATAACCTAGGATGTGGTACCAAAAGTTTGACACATACATCATTGGATTGGGATTTGTAAGAAGGAGGGATGATCACTATGTATATTCTAAGAAGGTTGGTAATCTCTTCATTTATGTAGTGTTGTATGTCGATGACATGTTGTTGGTAGGAAATTACATGCATGTTATTAAGGAGGTGAAATCACAACTATCATCCAAATTTGACATGAAGGATCTTGGTGCTGCTAACTTCATTATGGGAATGAAAATTAAAAGAGATCATGAAAAAAAGAAACTCTATTTGAATCAGAGAAAATATGTTGAGACGATATTGCAGAGGTTTAATATGCATGGAAGTAAACTAGTCAAGGTTCCTATTCCTATATGTGTAAATTTATCTGCAGATCAATGTCCCAAGACATAGGAAGAAGAAGAGCACATGTCCTAGGTTCCATATGTCAGTTCAGTTGGAAGTTTGATGTATGCAATTGTCTATACTAGACCAGACATTACACATGAAGTGGGAGTTTTGAGCAGGTATATGTCAAAACCAGAGAAGTAGCATTGGACATCATTAAAGAGGGTCTTTAGGTATCTTCGTGGTACTACCAGTTATGGATTGTGCTGCCAAGGAAAGCCAAGATTGGACAGAGTGTTGGACAAACATGGCATTGTTGATGCAGACTGGGATGGAGATCTAGATGGAAGAAGGTGTACAGGTGGGTATGTGTTTAACCTATTTGGAGGAGAAATCAGTTGGATGAGAAAAATATGGGTTGTAGTGGCACTCTCAACTAGAGAAGCTGAATACATGGAATCCAGTCATGCAAGCAAGGAAACAATATGGTTACAAAGATTGTGTTTAGGTATTGGGTTGGTACAACAAGCAGTGAGATTAGATTGTGACTGTCAGAGTGAAATATTCCTAGCAAAGAACCCATCTTATCATTCGAAGACAAAGCATATTAATGTTCAATATCACTTTGTGAGAGACATGGTTGAGGAAAATAAGGTGTTGCTGGAAAAGGTAGACACTTTGAAGAATGTTGCAGATTCATTAACAAATCCTATGAGCATAGAAAATTTATCCTAATGTACACTAAAAATGGGTATTGTTTCTTTGGATTGATGGTTATATAATCCACTGGACCCTTGGATGCAATGAAAACAACAAGTGGGAGAATGTTGGGTATGTGTTATATTCTTTGCATGTGTGTTTGTGGGTGCGCTAGATATGACAAATGCGTCTAATGATCCCTTTAGTAGTGATTTTTGTGTCATGTGCATTGAGTGATTTCCTAGCGGGGGGCAAGTATGCCTCCCCCTGGTTACGCGCAGCGCCCCAAACTTTTTTTTTGGGTAGCTTTTGCTATTTTTAGCAGATTTTGCTATTTTAGCGATTTTGTAAATTAGTCTGAGAATAATGGATTAGGGTTTTGGTATCTACGGAATACCTAAAAACATTGTATATATATTGTATTGTGAATGGTAAAATTTGATATAATCAATATAAGAAAGGTTTTCCTAGTTGAGGGTTTCTGGTATAAAATCTCTATGTAATCTGTGTATGAGCCATTGATTAAATTTTGTTACTCTTAAGAATCTATATGCATTGTTTTACTTAACGGGTTTAAAATTTACATATAGTAATGTGTGGGTGTGCGCACTAGAGTTTGGAATTTTAAAATAGTCCAAGAAATCCGAGGGAAATATTCTGACAAAATGGTGCAAAGTTTTCATGTAGTCGTTGTATGAAATCATCTAACAAATATCATTTTCTCGAGTGTTTTACAAAAATTTAAGTGAATAGAGAATGGAAAATTCATTGTAGAAGATTAAAAGCATGGAAGATCCATGGAGGACTTACATTCCTCATGATGAATTTGGGGATCTATATGTTGTGTTGGTTGTTGATGGTATCGAATCCAAGGAAGAGAACATGAACTTGGTAGAAATTGTAAAAGTACTCTTCCTGAGGAGGCTTGATAGAAATATTATTATAGTGAGCAACTGGGTATAAGTATTTTCACTATCATCCTTCTTGAATTTTTTTATCATTATAATAATTCAAAGAAATATTATGATTATTAAATATTATCATTTTGGAAACAAAAGCAATAAAGATTGAATCAAATTCCTCTATGCATAACTTCTTTGTGTGATAAATACTATTATAAAATACTCTTTCATTTAAATAAATATATTTTTAAGTAACCATATTTTTAAATAGAGGTTTAGA